>VYZP01028730.1:38506-54304 GCA_013400635.1 Hypocryptadius cinnamomeus | reverse complement strand
ATAATTTGTTATTCACACCTGTAATAAGTTACAGCCTTGCCTCCTAGTATCTTTTGACTGAAGAAAGACCATGGAATTTGATGTGGTCTTAATGTAATAGCTGAGGATTCTTGTAGTGCTAAAAAATCCTCATCAACACCTGGCTCTGTGCTACACTTATTCTATTAATTTTTGTAAATACAAGCTCTAAAGAGCAAAACTTTCATTAAAACTGGCAGATGAATTGATTCACCATTCCCCAAGATAACAAGCACATTCTTCAGATCATTAACTGGAGTCAAGGCTGATGAGAAGCTGTGGCTACCCTTCAGACATTCATTTATGTCCCACCTTTCAAATGCACCATTTTCCTGTGCATCTGGGAGCACAGCTCTCCATGTGCAGAACACTCAGACTGGGTCGCCAGAAACTCAGTATGTGAGATGACAAGTTGATCTACAGAGCCAGAATCTCTAATCTTAGGGTCAGATCATCCCTTCTGTGCTTGAATTCAGAGCCAGACATGTAACTTATAGATGCACTGCCCAGCTAGTCACACTGCTGAATACAAATATGAATGCACTCATTGCTCAAGATTCGCTAACTTTTAGATCTTAAAGAAAAAATTTACAAGTGTCTTACTGAAGACAGTACATCTTCAGTGAATCCCTGTAAAAGCCCCACTGAAGATGGGCACATCCCACTCCAGGTCACCTGGCCAGGAGTGACACTGTCACAACACACACAGAACTACTTAGGACTGGGATAATATGTCTCCAGAAAAAACACTACAGCTTGTTCTCCAGCAGGTTGAAACAAGGTAAAAATAATGATTTGGGAAATGAAAACTAATCCTATGTTTATTTAAATGTGACAGCATTTTGCTGGTGTTCTTAAAGAGCCTCTCTGTTCTCACATACAGCTCCGATCACCACAGCAGTGTGGAACCACAGATTAACTACTGGGACTCACAGAATATTCTGAGTTGGAAGGGGCCCACAAGGATCATTGAGTCCAACTCTTTAGTGAATGGCCTGTGCATGGATTGAACCTGTGATCTCCCTGCTCCAACCAGCTTCCTGCTCCTTGGAGGTCAGGAGATACCAGCTGTTTCACAGGTGGGTGTCTGAAGCACAGACTGATTGGATCAAATACCTTATCCAATATCAAACTCCAAATGAGTGGCAAGGCAGAAAATTGAACCCAAATTTCCAAAGTCCTAGCCCAGGATTCTCAGCACAAGAAGACCTATGCTTTGCAAAATTGGGTGTCTCTGATTTATTTCTGGTACTTTGGGTTCTGATGGGGCTGGAAATATTCCAGCAAAAGAAGGAGGTGGAGATGAGTATGAAAAATGAAACAAATACATATGTAACCAAACTTCTTTTGCAACCTTAAGCTTGGTTTAAACTTAGAAAGTTTTTTTCCCAGGACAAATTAATCTCTAAATAAAAGTCTATGACTTGTGATATGAATTTCCTTTTTAAAGCAGGATAATAGCTGTACCTAAAAATATGAAAGAGAAGAAAGCAATTTAGGAAGTCAGACATTGGAGGTTCAATCTTAACTTACTGCTGAGCATAATCTTATAGAGCATTGTTGCCCAAAATGTTGAATCTGTTGCCCAGGGCAAAAATTTCCTGACCTCTCCACAAACTGGATCAAGGAATGAGAACAGCAGAAAATATATTGGATACAATTGCTTCTCTTTTTTTCTTGTCCCTCTCAGCTGGCTGGCTGTTGGGTCAGACAGTCATTGCTCTTGGTGCACAAAAAGCAGCAGAAAATTGTGGCACAAAGATTGAAAGGAGACTGTGCTTTGTCATACCATGTAGCTGCCACAAGTAGCTAATCTAACACCAAACTCCATTAAGTGGGAAAAATTTGGTCCCAGGTTAAGGTAGCCATTTCTTTCGGACTGAGATGAGAAGGGTTTCTCTCCTTTGCTCTTACATGCCTGAAGTATTTTTCCAGACTGGTACCACCATGACTGTGCAAATGTTGTGGTCTTCTGAGCAGCTACAACTTCTGTGGGATAGGGAAATCCATCTCTGACAGAGTCATTGAGTAAAACCAGACACACTGAAGTTGTGGGTCCACCATCAGGCTGTGTTGTAGGATAAGTTCAGACCTGATCAGGCGTGATGGTTTACCACGATCACATACATCTTGGTAAATCTGTTATATCTAATCTTTCAAAAATAATAATAAAAAAAGAACTTTAACATTTACAGAAAGACTGTGTGCTGTGCTTTATGTTATGGGTCTTACATTTGTGATCAGTTACAAGGTTCCAGGAACTCAAATTTATCTATTGGAACAACAGACAGAAATTTACACACATTGTATAGAAGCTTGTCTGCATACTCCACTGTAATTGCTTCAGCTTCCAGAAGGCAGCAAATTGCTAAGATAGGTGTTTTTCAGTTTAGCACCATGCTCCCAACGAGATGAAAACAGCTTGTGGTAAATATAATAGCTAGCAGCCAGAACAATGGCAATTAGGACAACAGCCTAAATCCTGTGGTGGCTCTGGAAAATGTGTGAACGGTCTTGCTAGTGTAGTGATAAGAAGTTTAAATTAACATTCATTAGCATCTCCGGGAGTCCTACAGCAGCCCCAAGCCAAGAAATCATTAAGTTGGTGCTTCTTCCTCCTGGCTAACCTTGCTTGGATTTAAGCAGAGCTGACATCACCTTACATGCTTCTCCAAGAGGAGATATGGGGCTCTGAATCAGGACCGAAAAATCCCAAACTGGATGACACTAACGCCCCCCCTCAAAAAACAAAAACAAAAACAAAAAAAACCCCAAAAAACCCCAACAAACCAAATCCCTCTAAAAATAAGAATAAACAACTTTTAAAAGAACCACCAAAGGATTTCTAGCTAAAGGCATTGGCTTAAGTAGAAAGATTGATTAGTAATTCAGTTATTCAGACCTTTCATGCCAACTCAAGTCCACGAGTCCACAAGACATAGACTCTCCAGAGACGTGGACCTGCTGTACATCCTCAGTGACACATAGGCTACCATCATCTATTTAAACATTTAAGACTTTATGAAGACAAAAAAAATTAAATTCAAAATTAAATTCAAAAAAGTGGCAGTTGAGTTGTAGAGTGTAGTTGTAGGGTAGTGTGAGGTTCCACAAAGCAGAACTACACAAAACTTCCAGTTTTCACCGTGCAACTGTGTGTATGTGAAAAACTATATCGCGGATTAATAGCTGTAAAGTCTTTTTCACAGCACTGATTATCCATATTGACTAACAAAAGCAGGGCTTCCCTCACCGCAGTGAAAACTGACATATTCTTCATGAGGCAACAGTGCACATTTACTTCCTGCAAAGTAGTGCTATTTTCGAAGTAAAACTATTTTGAAGAGCAGGACAAGTTTTTTTGAGGTAGGTTCCTGACTTTCACTTTTGCTATATAATCTAACTGAAAGAAAAGGGGAGAAAAGTTCAACTTCTTTTAAAAAAGTCTTGGTTTTATGCACTTTCCTGTTTTCTGGCCAGAAGTGAGAGTTCATTCCTCACGAAGAACTGACAAGGCTCGAAGTTACAGCACACTGTATGAAAAATACATGTCCTGCATTTTTCAAAAATATCCTTAGCTGTACTGAGTGCTAAGCCCACACCACCCCTTCTGTACAAAAAGTGGTAGGAGGCAGCAACCAAAGGCAGGAAGACAAAATGAAGCACCTCTCAGGGTTTCCTTGGCATAGCGAGGCAGAGTGGAAACCAGCGGAATTGGAAAACTCGATTATTTCCCAGCTTGCATTCAAGGATTGACAGGATTCTACCAGCAGCTGCCAGGAGATCGAGTCATCCCTGCAGGTTTGGGCTTTGGGGCCCCTTTGTTCAGATGGGATGGCTCTGCTCGGGTCACATTGCTGACTGGCTCCCCCAGCAGTTGCTTGATGGGGTTTGGATTAATCGCTTGATCGTGTTCATCAACTAATACACAGTTAAAATAATTGGAAAAAGGAGAAGGAAAAAGTCCTCAATCAGTTTCTGTGTCCACCTTCTAATAATTACAACCTTTTTTTTTTTCTTTCGCAGGTGAAAAAACACATGAAGAGAAGAGAGACTTTTACTTTGTCTTCTACTGCTGAGTAATTTAAACTTTTTTTCCTCCCTTCTATAGTACTAGAAAATTTTACTAATCAGAGGGCATGTTACATCATGGACCTCAGAGTGGATACTATCTTAATTTCATATTCTCAGGTTTGCATCTATCACATGGTTAAAACACACACCAGGAGTGTGTGGGAAGGAGCAGGAGTGGACCTGAAGCTGCAGCTTCCCAGCCTGGGCTGTGCAATGCCCGGACACTTATCAGCCAACACGAAAACACCTTGTGTGGAGCAGGAGGGCCAGTACAGCTGGGTAAGATCCTGCGAGGGGCGTGGGGCAGGGTGGTGTTAAAAACCAGAGTCAGCACAGAGGAGCTGCTGCTTGGAGCACAAGTATTGCTCCACAGTTTGAATAGACTTCCTGTGGCTGCCCTGAGACAACATCTGGCAGTGCAGCCTGCTCTGCTGGAAAGGGAACTCCTCTGGCAAGCCTGGAGAAAATAGAAACAGAGCCACCAAGGTGGGAGAGCAGGTTCGTAACCTGTACCCAACCTCCTCAATAACTGTTGGTATTTGTTATAGCCTCATTAAGCTTATTTGACACACAGTTGTCTAGATAATCATCTACCATTTCAGATTTGTGGGAACAATAGCCAGCTGAAAATACAAGGATTCAAAACTTTGGAATTCTTTTTTTATTTGTAACATAAGCAGACACCCCAACAGTGTACACCAAGTAAATCCCATCTGAGTCTGGAGTTTTTGAATTTTTTTGATTGTAGAAGCAATATTTTTGTTTTTGGTGTAGTTTACATAGTAAAAACAGGCAAACCATGTCACTGTTTAAAAAGTGATAAATTTAAAAACAAGAAGTGAAACAGTGCAGATACCTGAAACTACAGCAATTCTGCTAGCTTTGCTACACTACCAACAGAAATAGTCCTGTCCTGTTTAGATAGACTTTGTTTTGCTACATGACTGCATATGCAGTGAAGTGATATCAAGTCCTGAGGGTCCACTCCTTTGATGAGTTAAGCACACAAAGGCCCACATTTTGATGCAATCTGATATCATATATTTAAGTCCTAGACAAACTGCAACTGTGAGGAAGTGATAAACAGAACTTCCTGCACAAAGCTGCCTGAGATAACACTTTCCATGGACTGGAAAAAAAGAGACATGATTGCTACAGAACTAAAAGGGAACTGTTCTGCTCTTAATAAATAACCCTTTCTTTTTCACGTGGCTGTTGCAAAAGCCAAAGCACAAGTGACTAAGATTCAGTAAGCTGTGAGGCAGTTCTACTCACACATTGCTGAAATGATTCTTTGAGCAGCTACACTTAATTCTGAGCTCCAGATCCTTGTTCTCCCAAAGGCTTCTGTGCTGCAGCTGCTGCCCTGCAATTCAGAAACCTCCTAGCTAATATTTTTACTTATATTTTAAAGAAAGTTTTAAAGATAACTAAACTAAAAACTTTAGTCAATGAAGGAATAAGGAGGGGTTGTTTAAAGAATAAGGCTAGATTTGTCTTCTATGAGGGAAAAATCCTGTAAGAAATAGGATTAATTCCTTCTCATGGAATTTCCTCCCAATTTTGCATCAATATCACCTCAAATGCCAAGAAATTTATTATATTTATAATCACTTTGAATTAATTTTGTGATTCTTTGAGCAGCCAAGTTTTCATCACACTGAAAGTTGTGGGGGAAATGAGCTTGAAATGTGAGTATTCAACCTACACCAGAAGTTGTTTGGGTTTTTTGTTAGAATTTAGAAAATGTTTAAAATAGGAAGGTATTTCTTCATATGCAAACTGACTAGAGCACAAAATAAAAACCCATGGAAGTTCAAGGTCCAAAGCACATGCAATTTCTAATACAAAGTATCAAGAATTCATAATAAACTGCTCAAGGTGAACCAACACTTGAAAAATACTTACACATTATCAAAAGCACAGAGAAATCCCTGAAGCCTGGAAGATAATCCACAGGTGCTTCTACAACAGCTCACCTACTATGCAGATATCTACTGTCACCTCACAGGGGGATGTCCTAGAACCAGCCTTGACATCGCGTCCTTCTCTGGGGCATCAGAAGGCTCCAGACTCTCCATTACAACTTGTTCTGTATAAAGTATTTTTGCTAACATTCATCAGTTCTGTGCAATGTTTACACTATTTTTTTGAGGAGCTCAGACTGTGTTACAAGTGAGAGAACAACTGCAGTATATTAAAAATCAATCAAATGCTACCTATTTTTGAAACATTTAAAAAACTTCTGTGGCTACTGCAAGTTTGAGAATAAGGGAAACACAGTCATCAATTAAATTAATGTGACAGTTTAATGGTGATATTCTCAAGGGCTTGCCCTGTACAGTTTCTTGACACATAAAGAGCCATGGTATCATCATTTTTTCTGGTCCCTCTTGTTCCCCATATGCTGCTGGTTGGGTCTACACCTTCCCAACATCCCTGCAGGCACCTATGGTCAGAGCAGTGCTGAAGATGCCCACAGCACAGCCCTGCTGAGCCCACGCAAGCCAAGGCAGAGCTATACAGGGCTTTCACTCTGTGAAACACCAAGCTATTAAAAACAAACCACCTTTTCAGCAGCCTTTTCCTTTGTCCCGTTTCAGAAGGCTGGGTGAGAGCAGAGCCACAGCAACGGGGCACAGCCCCTGCAGAAATCTGTGCATCAGGCAGGGAGGAGAAGAGGAGAATCAGATCCACTCTGGAGAAATGGTAAATGAAAGCACAGTCCAGTGATTGCTGATAACTATGCTGTCAGGGTGTGTGGCTGCAGAAAATAGCAGGCCTAATGATTCTTTTTCTGATAGCCTCTTAGCCACACACTTGAGCAAAGAACCGAATGCTATGGATGACTACAGGCTTTGTGTGATTTATGAGACAGTAACTATCATAGTGGCAGCAATAAGTAAAAATTTTTAAAATAAATAATAAAATACACAAGTGCTTGTCAATTTAGGCATTTTTCCATTGTCTCTACATTATATTAGTAATATGGAAACTCACTCATTTTTAATCAAATTCAAAATTGATTGCTTTCCCTTTAACCTTGCACACTTGCTAATTTTATTCTGAGCTCTTGTACATTCCCTTCCCTGGAAAGATTTCTCTTGCAGATAAATTAATGTAATCACTTAGATAACAATTTATATGTTTCAGGTGCAAGTTGTTTTTTAATAAAAAAATAATTAAATTACTTTTTTTTTTGGGGAAGTCCAGGGCTGCTTATTCACTTGGGAATTATGGTAAAAAATTTTGAACAAACATTTTTATCATTGTCAAAACAAGTTTCATTTTCATTATACTAAGTTATCTTGAAACCCATATTTAGTATAACACTTGAGTGACTAGCTTATTGTTACTTAGATAGCCCAGTGATAGGCACCATAGAAAGAACAAAAATAGGTAGTAGATTAAACTGTAAGTGGCAAACATTCTCAGTCTCCTCCTCCTTTACTATGAATACAACTGAAAATCTTCACATTGGTGGTAATCTCTTAATGGGCTTGAGCTCTTTACCTTGGCTATGAATTAATTATTGATTTTTCAACTGCAAATACGAGCCTGCCGTGCAGACACTTGTGGCTACAGAAAGAGTGCTCATCTGATGTGAATCAGTGGACAGAGGAATATTGTGCGTCAGCAACCAATCCTTAAAATAAATAAAATGTCACTTAAATATTGTAAAAACAACAAACAAAAACCCATTTGATTTTTAGTGTTGCAAATGGAACACTGTGCCAACTTTGCTCTGCATAACAAGTCTCAGAAAACTCTCCTGGGAATGTTTATATTGTGTTTCTATCCAGACTTCATATTTGCTTTGAATTGTGACAACAGTTTGACCGTTTTCATGTTAAAAGTTTCCTGCCTTTGTCATGAAAGGCACTTTTCATCAATATAGACAAGAGTCATAACAGGAACTCAGGGATACTGCTGCAAACTTTATGAGCACCTGCCTGGAAGTGCTTGAGCCCCAGCACCACCCCTGCCTTCCCCCTCAGTCCAGGTCTCCAGCCAGTGGCAGTGCCCTGAATGCCCCTGAGAGAAAGCAGAGGGCACCCAGCCCAAATCCTGCTGCTGCTGCTGCCCCTCTGGGAGGGGCAAGGGCCAGGCAGGAGGCACCACAAGTGAAGGACAAAGAGAGCTTGGAGCAGGAATCTGAGTGCAAAGGATGGCAGAGAAAGGGCTCTGCTAAAAAAACAAAAAAAACGCCTGTCCCACACCCAGCCCGTTTTGGTCAGCATTTATAGTGATGAAGGTGGTTCTTTCAAATACAGTCTGACAGAGGATTTCAGAATGGGCTGTAACTGTCCTGCTAATCTGAACTGCACATGTCAGAGCCACTGAAAATGCCACAGAAATGCTGATAACATTAAGCTAGCTATGCTATCAGTTACAAAAGATAGGTATGTGTTTAAAAATTTGGGGAAAAATATTGTTAGTTTTCTGTTCTAGTGTGACAGAATAAGAACTTTGGCAGGTGTGTTCAGATCCTTCTGCACTGTGAAAAACAAGCAGTACAAAATGTTTTAAAGAGGCTTTTATGCACCTCAATACACATACATTTGTATGAATAAATGAAAAAATCTTGGAAATTAAGAACTCACACACATACTTGCATACCACTTTGTGTTTTGATTTTTTACATTGAACATTGCAAAGCAGTTTGCTGTTTCCACACATATGCCCCAAGTCAAGTAAACTATTAATGTCCCAGTATCTTGAAATATACTGACTTCCCCTTATGGAAAAACCTACTTGAAAGATAAGACCATGCACAAGATTGAAATAATACTGATCAGGCAGAAGTCACAGTGTCTGACTAGAAGAATTAGTTACCTCAAAATTCCATTGCAATGAAGAGAAATCAGAAAGCATGATTGGCCTTTTAGGTTGTTTTAGTTGAGTAACGAATAGACTGAACTTCCTTTTTTTTCAAAGTGTAGTCAAATAGTGATTATGCAAAGTGTACAATTCTAAACAGCTAATTAACCAGCAAACCCAAATCTTTACAGCTGAATAAGCTGCTTTAAATAAGAGGTAAAAAAGAAGAAAAAAAATGCCAGAAAACCTGTGTCTTGTGTACAAATTTTTAAAAATATCATCAGCTTCTCTAGCAATTAATCTCTCCACGCAGTTTTATCTGTACAAAACTCATTGATCTACAGGATTCAGTATATTTCCCTGTCAGAGAACTCTCTGTCTGAAGCTCCCAGGGGAGACAGTGTTTCTTAATCAAGAAAGTAAACCATCAAGAAGGTAAAAGAATAATGCAAACTACTGTGACACAACTCAGCTTTCCAGTATCTTTGCTCAGGACTAAAACCTAATTACGTCACACCGAAGAAACGAGAGCATCTCAAATTTTCCAAAGGTCATTTTAATGTGGTCTATGATTTGTGTTATTTTCTTTCCATCATATACATACAGAAGAAAGAACAAAATATAGAAATAAATTTGAATAATATTCACATACTTTGGGAGACATGGCAGGATCTCCTAATAACTGCATAGTAAAAGACAATCTCCGCATAGTAAAAGACAATCTTGGACATTTTCCTTGAAGTAGACTAGACTTCTAGGACGATATAATTCCACTAGTTCTTTAAACCTATCCAGCACAGTGAAAAAGCATACTCCAAAACTGGTGTATTTGTCTACGCTTCCCACGCAGTGACCCTTATAATGTTATCATAGATTTACTCTGGTAAAGCCAAGAGCAGTGGCAGGGTTTGTTTTCAGTGCCTACTTGAAAAGTCCTGGGATTCTCTGGACATTGATCAGTCAAGTGTAATTTCTTTAAACTTCAGCAAAAAGCCACCAAATGTCATCCTGTAGTACTTTTTTTGAAACCTGAAGTGAATCAATTCTCAGTCAAGCACCACATTAGTCCGTCACAGAAGGTTAGCCCCTCAATGTGTAATTTAATGCCTTTAGCCACTCATTATGCACACTAATGGACACACAGCTATGAGAAAATAGCCATCACTACCCAGCACCCGTTTTAGCAGGAATAGCATTTGCAGTAATTTCTTTTTAATCGCATGTGGACTGTTTCTTTCCAGCTACCATTATTGTAGGCAGTTGTGTTCAGAGCTAGCCAGCTTCACAGGAACAGGCACCAAAAACCCTTGCTGCTCTCTCTTACTTTATGAGGGAGCACTTATTAACCTCTTGTCTGGATTAGGACACTTAGTTATTAAACCTATTTTATAAATTTCATTTTCAGAAACCTCCCAGCATTTGTTTAAACCTGTTCTTCGCATTTACATTTGTTTAACAGTGCACTACTTCATGATGCAAGTCATCCATTGCTGTTTGGTTATGTACACTTCTAAACAAAAAAAAAAACAAAACAAAAACAAAACAAAACAAAACAAAACCACCAAAAAAAGTAATTCTGAAAAAATACTTCTGCAATAAAAAAAAGAAAGAAAACGCTTTTCCCATCTTTTATGATAGAAATACCACTTTGGATAATGGGCACTATTGCTAGATCTTTACCTTAGCAGCCAGGAATGCTGATTCAAGTACTTTGCTTATATTATCCTGTTATCTGGGAGTGGGGTCTTCAACAGTACAGAAAACTATGTGAGACATTCTTGATACTCTATTTAACTTACTTTACTATGTCTCCAAGGTGTTAAGTGAAGTCTGTCACTGTCCCAGAAAAGTTCCTTAACTGTGGCTTTCACAAACTTATATAACCCATTTATCTTCCAGTTCACCTGGGGATTACAGAAAACCTCAGCTGAGTCGCAGCTTTTAATGAGTTTACCTGGAGCACAGGGCTGAGATATGGAGATTGCTCCTCCTCTGCAAGGCCATAGCTCAGGCAGGGGTACAAAGACAGCAGTGTCAGAGCACAAGCCAGACCTGCTTCCCTTCTGCCTCTAGCCAGACAGCCAGGAAAAGGCTCACTATATGATTTGTGTATATCGTTGTTTCCTAAACGTGGTGGATCACTGAATTTCAGCTAACCCACAACATCAATTTTCACCTGTGCTGAAGGTTAAGATGCACGGTTAACAAACATTGTGAGGTTATGTGCCTCGAAGGGCTTGCTCAGGTTACCTATCATTACCTGGAGAAGCTTTGCAGAGAATTAGATTTCCCAGAAATCTAAGCTAACCTGAATGCCTGCCGTGGCTGGAAGATGCAGCCCTGTACCTGCTCAGATGAGAGCTCTTAGTGTGCCTCTTCTGAGTATGAGCAGTCAGGAAACGATGCAGCCAGTTAGCTCAGGGAACTTCTGCTGAAAATTAACCTGAAAAAATACAAATACAGTGGTTAGTTTTCACTAGCGTGAGTCTTCACAAAGTGTGTGGGAACAATGACTGGGGAGAAAAGGGCCAGAAGAACTACTTCGGCTGCAACTTCTTAAGGGAATGGTGGGACCATCAGGAAGGGACTGAGAGCTATGCCCGGGCTTAGTGGGAGCTCTTTGCCATGACTTAAAACTGGGTTGTTTTGAAATAGTATGTTTGCTGCATGTTTCTACGCTGCCTCCTGCTGAGGATGCTAAAGAGCTCAGCAAAGCTCACAAACAGCTCCTTGGTAGGTATTATCACTCCTGGTTTACAGGATTGAGGATGTGGACAGACTTGGGATCGTTTGCCTGAAGCAAAAAGCAAGTTAGTGGAAGGGAGACAGAAAAACAAAGCCACTGATCCTTGATTCCCACCACTATGTTAATTAATAAATCGATTGTGACCAACACGCAGAACATTAAGAAATGCCCCCTGAGCATTTACCATCAGGTTAGGCAAATGAGCAGCTGCGTAGCCACACCAGTGCTTGCTCTGCTGCACAGGCAGAGAGAGCCGAGCACACAGCACCAGCACCCGTGGGGCTCTGCACCCTCCTGTAGGTCTGGGGAGAACAAACAAAGAGAGGCAACCCAGCAAAGGCACGAGGTACCATTTAGACGTGGATACAACCCCAGCAGATCTTAACATCAGGTTCGCATCTTGAGGGTGCAGGGTGTTGGCAGGTCTCAGCCTTGTCCTGCCCATGGTGGGGCTCTGCACTCTGCACAGAGATACAGGGGGGAGCCACTGTTTTGTCATCCCTGACAAGTCAAGAGGAGTGTGCGTAGCCCTGTGTGGCTGTTGTTAAGTTATACCACTCCCAGCTGGGAAAGCAACTACAACTATAAAGCTATTGAAGGAGGAGGAAGTAGTTTATTTTATCCCATTTTACAAACATACATTATGAAAGGGCACAAAAATCTTTGTCATTGCTTTAAGGCCCATACGAAGCCTTGCAAAAATATATATTGCAACGGAGAAAGCAATACTTTACTGCTTTAATATAGTGGTAAAAATCAGATTAACACCCACTTTATCATAGTTTCTGACCCTGCACTTCTGCCTTTCCTTCACACCACTTTGTATGGACATGAAGGATGGCACACACTGTGAGGTAATGGATATTCAGGTCTCACCTGTTCAAAAGGGAGTTGCTAGTTGGCTGTTAAGTATTTTTATCTTGTGGTTTTATAGCCTCCCCTGCAACAAGAAAACAAGACACCTCTGCCCTTGAAACCACGAAGGTTGCAGAGTTAATATGGACCTTTGAGGTGGCACCGGAGAGGTAACAAGAGCTGATATGCACAAAGCATGTGTCCACCAAGTAAGATTTGGTGTGTACTGGCTCATTTTCACCTGTTTTAAGTATTAATAGTGATGTTTGTAAGTATTTTTTTTTTTTTGCAGAAGTCATCTCAACATCCTAATGTATGAAATTCTGTTTTCATCTCTCAAAAATTATCAGCTGAGGACCCATTTATAACATATGCTTAATTAAAAAAAAAAAAATCCTAACTTTTCTTTCAGCTAGTTTCAGCTAGTTGTACTTCATTCATCCAGACTTTAGGCGATGTCTACTGTTCATTTTTGAAAAAAATATCACGCACAAAAAAGACTTGGGCAGAACTGAGGCATTGAAACTTAAAAGTGTGTAATGCAGCTTCTTCCCCTAACAGCTGGGGCAGATTTAATTCCCTGGCATTGACCCTTTGCTGTGTGTATGAGCAGACAGGCCTTTCCCAATCTGACCACTGCTGCCCACCTCAACACATCTTAGATATCCTGTCTCACAAGTTTTCTATCTGATGCTATAGGAGGGCTTTACTCCTCAAAAGCACTTCTAACCACTAATAGAAATGGTTTATTGACCCAGAAAATCGACTCATCAGAATCAGGTGTTTTTGAGAGAACCTTGCAGCAGTGATGGCAGCCACAGGGGATGGAGACATGCCACACAGCAAACCTGGGGGCTCATTGCTTCAGGGTCTCTTTGTGTCCAGCTCATTCACAGGGGCTCACACCTCTCTGCAGTGGTTCTTGTTCTGCTTTGGCAGAAGCCTAGGCATGGGATCAGTGACAAGGATGGGACAGAAGTTCTTTGGAGGAGAAAGGTAACCTGTGTCCTGGCAGACAGCAGTTCAGTTCTTCATCACTTCCCAGGCTCCAGGGGAACACCAGTCTGGAGATCTTTATCAAGGAAGCATCTGGATGTCCAGTTTTACTGCCTTTCCCAACTAGCTAGCATGCCAAGGGCTTCCTTTCAGTTCCTACACCAGGATGTTCATGAAACTGACCCATGACATTTAGACAAAATGAAGTCATAAAAGGGAGTGCAGCAATGTCTGAAACCATTCCCTGGGCATGGATTGCCATAGAAAGTGATGTACGTTATGACAGCCTTTCCAGACAGGAGCAGGAGCTGAAAATGTAGGCTCCAACATCTCATCAGGGCCGCAGGGTTTATCAGCTCCTCTTTCTTTAAGTTTCCTGCTGCATAATACCCCAGGCACAGACACTAGCAAACATTGTGAGAGGAGTGACAATAATAAATAACTTGTATTAATCATGGAACTTTATAAAATAAAATAAACACTGTAAGAGTAATAATTTCCTATGTCATTTTATCCTCTGAACTTTCTGGAGTTGGTTAAACTGGCATTTAACAGATTTTTGGTACAGCTTGCTCTCAGATGCATCCGCACGGATTCAGAATAAACAACATAGAAACAGTGCAGGAACTTTGAGCTTCCACTACCACGACCAAGAGCAGAACATAACCCAGTGAAGGACATCCTGAGGCCAAACTTGGGAAATGCTTAGAAGATCCAACACAACCAAACCCTTTCAGACAGGAGTGCCATACTATAAACAATATATTAAAGGCAACTTCCTAAAACCTTTCCTGGAAAGAAATTTATGTCATAGTTAAAGGCATTTCCCAAACATTTTCATCTTTGTTCTTTCAATCTTTGATAGTGTGGGAAGGAAATCAGACAGCTTGTGGATATTGCTGCTACCCTTCAATTCTACTGATAATAGTTGTGGAAACATACACATAAGAATAACTTCCTGAATGAAACAATATTTAGCGCATATAGAAGCCTTTGTTCTTGCTGCCCAGAGAATATATAGTTATACACAATTATAGTGACTTTTACATGACCACTAGGATGTGTGAATGCTCTCTCTGAAAAAAGAAAAACAGCCAAATCAGGTGGGTTTTTCCACCCAGAAGGGATAAACAGTCTCCATTTTTCTTAAGCCAGTTTTATCATAACAGGAAGTATTGCTCATTTTAAAATTGATGCTGAATTATCTTACAAAAAAACTATGATGAACAGTGGACAGAGCTTTTCCCTTTTAATACCTTGAACAGATTATTCAAAAGAATCAGCCAATGTGTCACTAGCTGAAACACATTCAGTCACAGGACTGAAGACACAGGGGTTTGATAATCCTGCCCTCACAATTAAAGAGAATCTACATTATTTTTTTTTGACTCGGACATAAAAATGAGAGAAATTTATTACAAATATACTTGTTACAGCAAGATGATAAAAAATACCAAGCAGTTAAGTTTTCCCCTGTGTTTAGACTTTCTAATTTTGTAAGACAGTAATAACTGGGGAATATAAAAATGGCCATATTGGGTCAGACCAAAACTCCACAGAAGCAAGTATCCTCCAGCAGTTACAACTGTGCTGGATAATTAAGAGGGCAAGAACAAAACAATGGGAGAAAAATAAATCTAAACAAAACAGAGCAAGGTGAAATAACTTCTTACAACTGCATACACTTACCTACTTATTTCATCAGAAATGCTAAAGAACAAGAGTGACCCAAGCACTAGTCCTCCTGGAAGGTCTCCAGAAGGAAAACGAGGGAGCAAACTGGACCAGAAGAAGTAAATTAAAACAAAAGAGACAACAGGTCTTCTTTGATTTTGTTTGTGGCAGGTGAATAGCAGGATTGTCATTTCCTGAAGCAAAACTCAGACCCCATAAGAAATCCTGGGGGGTGTAACTTTATTAAACTTAGCTTTTCCCTCTTCTACACTGGAACATGAAGAGATTATTACATGCTCATGTCTCACCTGTACTGTATATTCAGTAATTTTATTTTCCAGGCTACATGATTTTGACCTCACCCATGTTAATGCGAAGTGCTGTCTTTAATGCCTCTTTAATTTCAAATCAATACAAAATTCTGATGTTACCTAATGGGTCAAAACCCACATAATTTTCCCCTTCCAAGCCAGTATACAACACAATTATCCAACACATCTCAACGGGATGACTTGAATCTGACATTTAATGGAAACAAAGCATGCTTATAGCTTTTTCCAAATATTAGTGTGTATATATATATATATATATATATATATATATATATGTGGTAT
>VYZP01028730.1:26155-38261 GCA_013400635.1 Hypocryptadius cinnamomeus | reverse complement strand
TAACCACCGGGTTTTTTTTTTTTTTTTTTTTTTTGTTACTTTAGTAGAACATTTCTTTGTTTTAAAGAGGGATTTTATTCACTTTATTTCTGCTCTGACTGCCAAAGTTAAGAGAAGCTTCAGGTTTTTTATATCAGACATGACAAATTTCAAGTACAAAGATTCTAATTTCCCTCACTCTGCACACTCTCCACAGTTATTCACTCTAATCCTATGTCTGAATTCATTGCATCTGATATTTATAAAATTAAATACGTCAGAAATTAGACCTGCAGATTTAAATCTACACTGTTTTGAAGTACTTTATGCCATATCAGAGAATCATAATAGACTTCACCATGTAACAAACCCAATGTTTTATTTTATTTATTTCAGCCTAAGATGGCAAGGACATAATCATACCTGTTTCTCCATCCTGCCAGTTGCCTGGGTAAACAGTAAGCATTTAAAAGATTGAGGTGTGTGAGGAACAGTGTCTCTCAGTGTTTAATTAGAGAACCAAAGTAAAAATAACCCTTATGCATTAAACACATTGGGTTTAAAGTTTGAACAAACCTAAGTGTTTTTTTAATTGAAGTCTGTAAAACATTCTGATGACTGCTTCTTTGTTCTTTCTGAGTATACTTGAGGTTACAACCTTTATCTGTACTTATCATTTTATTCTAAATCTTAACCTAAGAATGTCTCTTGCTTTGGTTTCCTGACTGGAAGACTGAGCTGTGTTATTATCAGGATGAGACATTGCTGACAGTCAAATCTTCAGGAGGAGACCAGGATGCCTTTGTCCACCACATAGGCAGGGAGGGATTTTATTCAGAAATTCAGTGGAGGCAGTTAGGCTAAAACCAAATACTTTTGAAAATCTCATCTTAGTCAGGCTATTTCATCCTCTGTTTTGCTCTATTAGGTGAGTACACAGAGTTTTGGAGTTTGGTACTACACCTGCCTCACCTAAGTGGTGGTTACATAAATAATACACTGGCCAGCCACCATGCTGGCCCATCAGCCAACGAGTATGGCAGCAGCAGCAGGGGTCGTGTGGGAAATCAAAGCAGACAAGAAGTGAAAAAAGAAATTGTGCGAGTTCTTCCTCCCCTTGGTTTGTGTCTTTTTTTTTTCTTTTTTTTTTTTTTTGATGACTCCACCCACACCATCGCCCCATTAAAGCTGTGGCCAGGGCAACCCTGAGAACTGTGCATGTGAACAGGAGCATCTTCAGCACATTAGAGGACTTCAAAGCATAACATTCACCATTTCCAGTAACAATGTTAAAACTGTGAGTTGCCCTGTTCCAGAAAAGTCAGAAAATTGAGAAAAGCATATTTGTTTTACACATCACATAGGTACTTATTTTCATTATGATACTTTTAGTCTCTAGCTGCACATTTTCTAATTTCTTTTTGACAGTATTACAGGGTCTTTGCACTTTTTTTTGTTGTTGTTTTTTGTTTTTTTAATGAAAGACCAGATTATCACACAACAGCAACAAACAAGACTGAAAATGAACTCTAAAGCCTGGTGCAATAAAGAGTGCACTGCGAAGAGCTGGCGACACCTCTGTTGTGTGACCCTGGGCAAGCCTGTGCCTTTTTGCTCCCTTTCTGCTGAGTAAATAGATGCCAGAGGGGCAGCTCTCTGTGTACCAAGCTCACATGTGAAAGCTGCTGAGACAGTGAGATCACAGAGACCTTTGCTTTGGTGTCATCATCCTGGAAAGACAGAAGTACTGAATCAAAGGCATCAGGTCTTTCATGTGAATAAAGTGCTGATCCCACAAGCTCTGAGGCCTCTGCTGACTGGCACTGCTGAGCACAGAAGAGCTGCCTTTCCACCAGGTCAGCAAACAAAAGGTGCTGTTCCAGTGGTCCCAGAGGCTGATGCCACCTCTGCAGGTTCCCATGAGAATGTCAATCTCTCACGTGCTGACCTCAACCCACCACACAGCTAATTTTGTCTTGATGATGACCCAGAAACATGTGTTATGGTAGAGAATTTGTAGCTGCAGTTGTTGGGCCTGGAGCACAGGAGGAAAGCAGCTACCTGGGCTTGCCAAACACCTATCACGTGAGTTGGTGTTGGTAGAAGGGAAGCTCTTTATCACTTTCAGCTGCACAGATGATTCCATTACCTAGCTGGAGGAGGATTCCCGGCCCCCAGAGCATCTCTGCCCCTTCTCCTAGGCCCTGCAGAGAGGACAGGCTCTCTGACAGCCCCCGAATGCTGCCACGGCATCCAGCAAAGGCAGAGCCCCTGGGGACAGCGCAGAGGGCGGAAGGGTGAGCCCAGGGAAGGAAGGAGTGGGTGGACTGCAAGTATGCACAAATATGCATGACTCTCCTCCCACCTTCTAGTGGGTCTTACTGGAGAAATTGTTTTAATTCCCCGTCTTCTCCCCTTCCCAAAGCAGAGGGAGAAACTAAAGCCCTGTGGCCCAAATCCCCACTGGTCACAGGGGAGGATTGTCATACCCTTGGGCTGGTCATGGCTGAACACTATCAGCAAGGACAGGACTGGCCAGGAACAGAGATAAGTGGCACCTGAATTTCTTGAAACAGGTTGTGTTCTCAGATTTCGGACATCTCCACAGAGTATAAGCTGTCAGTGCTGGAACTACTTTTCCTTTTGTTTTGGTGGGGGAAAAATTAATTTATACCCGTAAATTGAAAAGCACCGTTTTCAACATCCTGAGTAGTTGACTCCACATACTTTCCTTACCAAAATCCAGCCACCAAAGGTAAATGCTCATTTGGCTCATGCAGATGCTGGCATTGGCTTCAGTGGGACAAATCAGAAAAAAAGGAAAATGGGTAGGATGAGTTGTACTCTTTACAATAAGTGACTTGACTGTTCTTGCACTTCTGGAGACAGGGCAAAGTTCAGGCTTGACCTGAAATTCTGCAATTCATTTTGTTTAGATAATTGTAAAAATATGCCAGTCTTCTAAACAGACACACGTATCATATTTCTAATGGTATTACTACACTGGACACAGAGGCTGTTGTGCAACTCACTCACTAATTATCCAAGAGGGCTTCAGCCAGTCCTGCAGGAAGCCATTCCCTGCCAGTGCAGGTGAGGGACCAAGCATTGCTTGTTTGAGTAGCCCTTCTTGCTGGTGTCGCACTTGTCTTTTGATTATTATTTTACTGATTTTCATAGAACTAGTAAAGCTCTAATTCTGTGAGCAGAGCCTGATGAAATGGAACGTAGCAGGGGAGAAACAGAGCTCCCTGTCTCGTTTTTATCTCCTCAGGCTGTCTCGGCTGTCTCAGCTGTCCCAGCAGTTCTGCAGCCCGCACAGCATCCACTTCTAAACCCATGAAAGACAGAGGTGGATTAGAAATAAGTATTTAATAGTTCTGCTGCATTTATAACAAGATATTCCCAGTGCAGGTCTTTTGAGCACAAGGTACCTGGCACTGGCATATCCATATTATATATAAGAGCTGGGGTGCAGGGTAATATGTTGTCCATTCTGACAGCCCTGCCTGGGTAAAGGCACACACCTCGAGGGGGTTTTAGAGCTAGAGAAGTCTCTGGAATCATCTTGTCTGGTCAGCAGGGACCTTATAATTTGGTCCATTTCAGTTTTGCCATTTTTTGTGGAAAACCTTTTTCCTTACTACCAGTGCATATAGGATTTTTTTTTTTTTTTTAATGCCCAAGCAAGGGGAAAAAAGGTCCTATGAAGAATAAACTAAAAATAAGAGAAGAAATGGAAATCCAGTGGTAGTTTTAACTCCAGTTTCAGTTACCTTGACAGAAAGAATGCAGTATTTAGATAGCTTTTGGCCCACCTAGTCAATTTAAGCTATTTTTGTACCATTAAAACCTGATTTATAGTTTAGAACTTATCTATCATAATAGAGCCAAATGAACTTTAGAGATCAACCTGTTATAAAATTATCAAAACCAAAGGTTTTAGGCAAAAGACAACTGATCCTTCTCCATAGCAGCACAAGTGCTACAAGAGGCAGCTGTAATGGCATAAATGGATGTTTTATCAGCTTTCTGTCAGGGACTGACAAAATCATGTCAAATGAGGCATTAAAGCTCTAGTTTTGAAAAGTGTGATAAATACCAGCCAATCTACTGACATAATATATAATGAGTCAAATATTTAGTTTTGCATTAAATCGAAATCCAACATTAGAGCATTTCCTCTTGATTAAAAAGCATAAAATGTAGATGTTATTTTATGCTTCAGTTCCCACATGTAATTAATGCTCAACATTCAGAGCTCTTTCTTACATTATAAATGTGTTAGTAAACATGTCAAGGAAAGAGGGAAGGCACAAAGGAAACAAGTGCAAAATCTATATGCTTAATTCATATTCCTCCATTTGCAGTGGCTAATATGTTATTGCAGAGACTATTTGCAGACACTTGCCCTGCCAGTGAGCAGCTAACTTCCCTGATTGCTTGTATAAACAGTCTTCCAGATCAGGAGACAGACGTTGTAAGGGAGTTCATAGCTAATTTAATTTTAGTATCATTAGGAATTAAAAGCAGGGCATCAATAGATTCACAATAAATGTTGGCTAGGCAATGTAAGCATTGCATGATGTGACTATTAAAGCCTTAGTATTTGTGAGTAATCACATGGAAAGGTTTTTCAGAAAGTTTATCATCTTGAGAATAAGATGTATCAAGTTAGAGAAAAGATTACTGCTGAGATATGATGAAACATTTCAGTGTTTTTGTATCATATATTACTGATCTTAGTGGGCAAGGGAAAATTCTGCTTTTAAATGTATACATATGTATATGGTAGTTAATGACCTACTCATATTTAGAAATAGAATTAGACAAATCCTCATGAACCACTGAAATATCTTTCTTCATTATACATTATATTCCCAGCATTATGCTTTAGCTGATTCTTGGAAGACAGAAGTTTGAGAAATCTGTTTTATAAACAACTACTATGACCTCAGACTCTTGTAGTTTCAGAAAACACTGCACTGTAATTGCTCCTTTTCTAGAGAATATGTTTTAGAAAACTTAAATGCAATCCAGCTCTGTGTAAGCTGGCATGAGCTCAAGTCAACTGAAAAATGAATGAAAAACACAAAATAAGTAAACATCTGCCAGCTTCATTTTAGGAAATATCTTGATTTATTTGTTAGGGAAAAGGTCTCTCTAGGCTTGTTAAGTCTGACACGTAA
Source organism: Hypocryptadius cinnamomeus (assembly GCA_013400635.1). Classification (NCBI taxonomy): domain Eukaryota; kingdom Metazoa; phylum Chordata; class Aves; order Passeriformes; family Zosteropidae; genus Hypocryptadius; species Hypocryptadius cinnamomeus. The sequence continues at coordinate 33,093 of VYZP01028730.1, read as the reverse complement.
ATCAGCACTCCTTGTTAAGTTTGACACATAAATCAGCATTAAGTGCAACCTGCAGGATTTGGTATAGCTCATGCTACCAGAAAACTAGTTCTTCCTACTCTGAAGAACATGAAAAATCACTGAAAATAAGAACAGAATAAAAATAAATAAACACAAAAACACAACAAAAAGAAAAATACAAACTAAGGAGACCTTAAAAGGTGGACTTCAGGATTAAGTATTCATTATATTCAAGAAAATTATACCTTGATTCTTCTATTTTACTTCAAAAATAGGAATTAAATGGATTACTAAATGGATGGCTGTGTATCAATGTGTAATCTTTAGGGTGCAGGTTACAAGATATTGGGCACCTAAGACACTGGATGAGTTTTAATGCCAGTCAAACACCTCCAAAGTTGTTTACCAAGAGCAGCAAGGCAGCCTCTGCCAGTGCACAGGTCTGCAAGGGGGAGGAGAAGGCGTACAGAAGTGATACCCTCATACAAGTCACCCTTTTGGTGGGTAGATGTTTTTATTCAGTTTCCTCATTTTCTTATCTCAAAACCACAAAGACCCTAAGCAGAACGATAGTTCAGAACAGTTCTGCAAATATTTGGCCCCAGGCACTTTCCTGAGCTGGCTACTCCGATAGCTTGTCCCTGCAGGGTCTCCTGGTGCACAGGGCTCTGCTCACAGGAAACCTTCCAGGCTCTCCTTTCCACCAGGATGGCTTTTCTGGCCCACTTACCAAGCAGGAAGTTAACCCACTGTGATATCAGCTATCACCAAGAATTACCTTTGAATCAGTGCTTAAAATGGTTTAATTGTTCCTGTAAAATGTCACAGCCAAATTTGCTATCATTCCAAAAACTGCAGTGGTAAACCAGGTTACACAGGCACTACCCTATCCAAAAATGAATTTGTGCTATTTTAACCTGAGAAAGGTTGCAGCACCATTTTGGACAGACTGGTTGATCACAGTAACACAGGCACAACAAACTTCTCTGGCTTGACAATATGGGTGAGTCTTGGAACAGCTCTACACAGCTTCTACTCTTTCTGCACGATTCCACAGTCAATAAACAACAGTGCAGGGCCAAAACCTCCCCCTCCTCAAACCCTAAAAAGGCAATACCCAAAAAATGGAAAACAAACCCAAACTCCAGACCCTGAGTAGTTTTGCCCTCTGAAAGACCTAAATCAATGTTTTCTTAAAAACTGGGTTTTGTCCTTTTCATTCCCACTGTCTTGTGTTACAACAAAAAATACTTTCTGGAACCTTCCTAATATTAAGGAAGACTCCATGTGAATATCCTCAAATTTGGGTTGATCCCATCATTTGTTTCACTGCCTTTTGCAGAATGTAATTGCCAATTTACATGACATCAAAATGCAACACTAGCAGTTTTATTTGCCTTGCACTTTGCACTTCAATTCGAGTACCTAAAAACCTAAGTAATAACCATACCAGTAGTTTAGGAGCTACTGATGGATGGGAACTTCAAGCAATAATAGGTAATTGTAGGAAGACTATTATATTTCCCAAGAAGTTTGGAGGCATGTGCTCTAAGACTGGGGAACTGGCACATTTCCTTGTCAGTGCTGTGTGCTTCTGTCCTGTTTTCATATTTTGACAGTCATTTTTCACTCCAAAGAGATTTTAAGTGGCACATGGACTGGCACAGAACCAGAACCGGATATCAGTGGGAATATCCCCACAAACCAGGAAATCTTGGTGCTACTGAATTTCTTCTAAATTATTTCTCTACTACTACTACTCCTACTACTACACCTCATTAACCCTTTGTGCAGGGGGAAAAATACAACCCAGTTCTTCCTTCATGTCTCATTTTGGGACTTGTTCATAACCTCATTACATCTTTGCACTGAGAGAAAAACGTGTCTAGCTCCTTTCTGAGAGTTCATCAAGCTCATGTGACTGAAGTCACATTGCTTGCAGGAATGAAGAAATTCATCCCAGATTCCTTTATGGAAACCAGTTGTCTTTCTCTGAACTGATTTAAAAACCAAATGAAATAGACGAGGACAGAACCTTCACCACACAGCTTTTGAAAAAGGCTTCCTACATAACTGTGTGACCATTGACTGATCACTTACCTTTTCTGGGACAGGCATCCTGCAAAATGAAAATGTGTTAACCTGAAATAATATCTTCCTGTGATGTTTGGAAATGCAAAAAATGCCACCAATTGCTAGCAGTGCTTGTGTCAGTGCTGTGCACACTGGCATATAGGATCCACGAGGTGCTGTGCAAAGTCCTCTATCAGCAACTTCCAAAGCAACAAGGAGAGGCCCAGGATGAGTCGTCCTTGCTGCTCTGGAGTCCTCCTTGTGCTGCCAGGCTGGCATCTTCAGCATTTGCACAGCATGGGGCTTCTTCCTCCACAGGGATGCCAAATGCTGTCTTAATTTATATTTATTCTTAAAACAACCTCGGTTACGTGACAGGCACTGAAAAATTTCTTGCATTTATATTTGAAACAGCTTTAATATTAAAAAAATCATTATTTTCTCCTTCTATTTTCCACCCTGTTGATAAGGTTTGAATAGAAGAAACCTTAAAATATTTAGAAGTTTAAGGTTCACTTAAGCAAACATAAAAACACATTTCATATCCTTCTTTGCCCTTACATACCTGGTGCATGGTAGTAGTTCAAAATCTCTCACATGGAGAAAGCTTATTCAGATGCTAAAAATATCACATGTTTACACTTGTAAATCACCATTAGCAAATGATTTTCCTAATGCTTTAGACAATATAGTAGCAAAGTGCAGCTGCTTCAGCCAGAATGGTATTTTAGTGATTTTTAAGAACTTAATGAGATCAGGTAATTGACTAGTGAAGCTAAAAATTTTACCTTCAATTAAACAATCAACAGTTCAGTACATCAACATAATCATCTTTGCCCCTCCACCTCTCTGTTATTAAATCAATATGTGGGTAGCAGTTGTCTAAGAAACCACTTCCTCTGTGTTTCTAAACCAGTGTTCAGGACCCATTTTAACGCATTTATTCAATCTGTCTGGTGTAATTTGCAAATAATGGAAAGTATGTAGTAATGCAGATTCCATAATCAACTAAGAAAAAATAAGGCCTTAATCCATTTGTTATTTAATGGCATTATTTATCCTACATTTGTTCTAGTGCAACCAACAAATAACTTAATACTTTACATACATTTTTAAGTATCATCATGTGTGCCTCATTTGGCAGTGCTAGATTATTCCTCACGTATATAGGAAATAAGATTGTACAGGTTGTGTTAATGAATTCTACAATTGATAGCTCAGGAGACAGTCATGAGGCAAAAGTACCATCTTGGAAAAAAAATACAAAATAACAGAAAGTAATTTTGTCAGGAAACCTCTTCCAAGGGTTATACAAGAACACAGCAATCTCATTTTGGAGTGGTTGATGATGAATCAATATAAACCGCCCTCCCCAACCACAACTGTGCATGTAAGATATTTATTACTTCAAGCACAGGGAACTTCTGCTGTCTTGCAAAAGACCCTGAAGCTGGCCAGTTGCACCCTACCACACACAACTTCAGAGGAGTTCTGGTGTCATGCCATCCACAGGCCTCTCTGGCATAATTCTCTTCTCTAGAAAAAACATTTGTTTCCATGTGCAGGTAGCATTTCTTTCATTACAGCAAAAATATCAGGTGAAAGTGAAAAAGAGAGAAAAAACTGTACTTTTCCATGTAAGTTTTTAAATTAAGACATAAATATATTTTCAAGTGTACTGATATTCACCATCTGCACTTTCTGTGAGTATGCCCTGACTGCCCAGACACACCCAAAGGCTGTGGGGTAGGGGTAGCTGATGGAGCAAACCAGCACCAAGCACGAACCATATTCATTTTGAGAGTAACCCGGGCAGAAAACAGGTGTCTTTTATTCAGCTATTGCAGTGTCAGCATTCTCTTCCCATACCAGAGTATGGGAAATGGTGCACAACACAAAGACTATCTGCATACATTTCTGACTGAGATTTTCAAGAGCAACTGGTGGGTCTTCAGTCCTCCCAAAACAGAGTTACCATAAAGAGAAATGATTTTGGGGAAGTGCTGTACATCTCCTGCCTGTAAACAGAGGTGAGTTCAGGTGGCAGAGACAGCCAAGAGCTGCCATCTTTGCTGCTGCCACTGTTGCTGCTATTCCACTGAATCAAATTAGGATGTTTCACTTGGAGTAAAATGCTCATGAAGTTGCAGGGGGTATTGCACCAGGGAGACAATGTTGTACCAGGTGCATTAGTGGTGACCAAGCCAGTGTCTGCATGAGCCTTCAGGGCCAATGCCACAGAGAAGGGTTCAGCTCTGCAGGGCAGACCCAATCCACCTCCTAGGGATTGTACTGACCACTAGTTTATCCCAAAATCTTACTTGGAAAACTTGGAATGTAAAACTTCAGTCTGGTCCCTGACAGACTGTCAGATCAGTCTCTACCCTTTACCCAAAACAATAATTTTCCATTATGTGACAAACTTCAGAAGAAATTTTTGGTTTTCTCCACTGCCTGCATCAGGATGCCATGGGGCTGCAGAGCTACTGTCCCCTCCCATCACTTTTGCCTCTGAGCCCCCGAAGCCTCTGCTACTACAGCTCAACTCCCTTGGCTGCTCTCACCCTGACTTATACAGCCCCGTGTTTGTTTTCAGCCAACAGAGCAACTCATTCGCAGTTCCTGCCCACATCTAACTGGCACTGACATGCTCAGAGAGATAAATTTAATCTGGTGTTTTACTACCATGGAGCCCAGAGTCAACCAACAAAATTCCCTCAATGAGCCAAACTTTCTCTGAAGTGCTGGTGGGGCTGCAACATCCATCAGGCAAAATGAACCAAATTAGTGCAGACCTTTTCCTTTAAGGGTTATTGTCTCCAAACTCCTTACAGCAACTTGGGCTAGTTCCAAGGTACGTTTAGGAAGAACTTCCAGGATAAGTCCCTGGAAAGTAACCTCAGCCACTGGTCCATCCTTTTGCAGAACTGGGTCCTTCTATACCTTAGGACTACAACAGGTCTCTCTGATTTTGTGTGCTAGATTGGGTTTTTGGCTGTGTAAGAGTGTTCCTTATTATACAGAGAAGGAAGTGGAAGAACTGATGTGTATAAAATAAAGTTACTTCTTCCCCTTTTAACCTGCGATTTTTGTCCTGATAGCTGCAGTAAGTCATTGAGATGCAATTGCAGGGTAGTGGGCAGTCCTGACTCATTTTAGAACGGCTCTACCCTCATGTGGGTGTACTCCAGGACAAGAACTCTCAGTATGTCTAGACTAGGATAAAAGCTGTGTTTTTAAAGATACTAGCTAACAAGGTTTGACTACCATGATTTGAAACCTTGCATAGACAGGACAAGCCAAATGCTAAAAGGTGTTTAAAAGTGTTTGCTAAGTCACTCTAAAAATATAACTTTTTTACTTGTCTAGACAATGACAGAACACTCCTTACCATGGCATGCCCACTGCAAAAGCCAAGGAGTATAATAGCATAGGAAAGGATCAGCAAGAATTTTGTCCACATAGGTCTTCAAAGCAATGGCACAGATTGAAGTGCAGGGAAACCCAGAAGGGTCTGTCTAGACAACAATGGAAAAAGGATCCTTTTTTTTCAGTAGATTTAGCTCAGTCAGGAATTCTTTTTTCAAAAGCAAGACCTACTAAGAGTCTACTGATACAATCTGCCAAGTTTTAGCAGGTCATATTCTGGGCTCCTTGCTGACTGCAAATCAGCCTGCTAAAATCATGTTAAAAGTTTTGAGGTCTATGTGTCTGTCAGATGGGATTTTTAGTCCTTAAATAAGCTTGATTGAATTAGGCCTCCTGGAAATGGCCCCTTCCCTAAGGCTGATGAGATGGCAGCTCATTTTTCATGCCCATTCAATCTTTTAACCCAAATAATTTGCCTAAACTATACAACAAATGTGAAATTCAGTTTGTCTTTAGCATCAGTATTTCCAGCTCACTGTGAGCACCGATTAATTTCCTATAGGCCACCACAGCAACTCATTTTGACTTTGACTTTGTTTTCACCAAAATGTACTCAGACAAAACCCTTGAAAAATCTGCTCCTTTGAACAGCTACTTGAAAATGTCTAGCCCACATGCTTGCACACATACTCACTCTAGCAATTGTCTTGTAAAAAGTCAGCAGATAAACTCTTAGTCATTAATACATATCCTTACAATGGTTTGCTTCTACCAGTGAAAAAATCAGAACATCTCTTTCCCAGAATTGTGCTAATATCTTTGACATCTTGAACAATACTTTCAGGAAAAAAAAAAAAAGAATGAAAAATGAAAAAGTCACTATGACAATTCTAAAACAAGCATAAGCACAGCCTCTCAGACTGTTTAATATCAGCCTCTGTTTTGCTATGTAAAAAAACCTCCACAACGACAACAAATAGAAACAAAACCAAATAAACAAAACAAAACAAAACAACAAACCCAAACAAACCTATTAGTTCTATTTATTATTAAGGCCTATTGACATAGGTAGGTATCAATTTGATAGGAAGAAAGATCTACCTCTCAATTAGTCCCATTAGAGATTATGTCTTTATAACATGAGTGGGTATCTAACATTCAGGGGAAATTCACTAGTCACCAACTCAATTGAAAGACTCAACCAAACAATAATTTGCTGTTATAACTCGAAGTGACCAAAGTAACACAGTCTGGATGTTCTTGAGACTCCTGGGGTTTAGTAGTCATTTGTCAATAGCTCTCAGACAATGGAGTTGTGAAACGGAGCCACTTAAGTTCACATGATAAGGCTTTTACACGATTGTGTAAAGTTTTTTTGGCCTTGACATGCACCATCTGAAATATTTTAGAAATACACATTGGTTTCCTGTTTTGGATAAATAGGAATAAGCAAACCTCCTGTGCTCAGGAGGCCTGGAGCCAGTCCATGATTCAAA
>VYZP01028730.1:0-16363 GCA_013400635.1 Hypocryptadius cinnamomeus | reverse complement strand
CCTCTCCCCGATGGCAGCGGCTGGCGCAGCCGCTCCTTCTCTCCGTGCGAGCGGAGGCGACAGGTGCAGCCTGCGTGTCCCGCCGTGTCCCGTCTCCCTCACACGCCCCCGTGCTGACAGCGAGCACGGAAAGCTGTTAAGGAATAGCAGGTGCTGGTGTAACTCTGCTTTTTTTTTCTTAAAAAAAAAAAAGGTCTGCAGTTCAAACCCACGAAGATGTTAATAAGAGGCTCCGAGCAAGACGAAAGGGTGTTGGTGAAATGAAAAACAAAAAAATTTTAATAATACAGAGAGGTTGGGTTTTCTTTTTCTTTACATTGTTAACAAATGCCAAAACTCACCTTTAAAGCGTGGTCTTGTGTCTTGTAAATATCAGGTACACGTAAAGTGAGCTGACAGTTTTGATTATTTTTTCTCTGTGTTCAGTCTCCCAGGCATTGCTCTTTCCAAGGGGTTTAGTTAATGTTTTCATCTGGAAGTGTTGGATTTGCAGCTTGATTTACTTAATAAATGTACAGTAAACCGATGACCCGTTGCCCTCTGGAATAACGACGTGCATGATATGAGGCAGCAGAATGGAGGGCCCCCACAATATTTTACAAGCTGTCGATTCAAAATCTTAAGAACAACATTATGCGAAAAGAAAAAAAAATGTTTTGTTGTATTATTGAAAAACAAATAAATAGAGGAAGAGATTATTCTTTTCTGACTTTTATACAAGCAATAGGCCTTGTTAAAAGGAAGTTTTAATGACACAGTTATTACATTCCACTACCACTGCATAATCCCTAACAAGGAAAATGAAGCACTTAATTTTGCAGTTCTACAGAACCGCCCGTTTCAAATTCAATTGTTAGACCTCAGCCTTCCTCTTTCCACGGGTTGGAGACTATTAAATCCGCATTCATGAAATGTCACATTTATTGAACTACATAATTTTTTAATATCACTAGTGCAGGTTTTATAGTTGATTTTATTGTTTTTATGGCCATTCGGGGCTCTAAAACCCGGATTTTTTCAATGTTGTCCTTATAATTTTTTTCACACAGTCAGAACTAATAAAATAGAACAGTTGTGACTTTTTAATGCAAGGGGTCTCGGAGTTTCAATATTTTCACTCTGCTGGATACTAAAACCAATAAAAATACATGAGATTTTAATTATTTTCTGGATTAAATAAACCCTGTTCCTTTTCGTTTGGAACATACATTTTGTTTGTAGTTTCTGTCGTGAGGGAGACAATGCAACATCAGACAAAATACTTTATTACCAATATTGTTGCAATGAATACAGTTTTAACCGGATTTTACAGTCTAACGGGCATTTAAAGAAAGGTGCTGTAGATCGGGGCAACCAAGACAGTGCTTTAGTATTTCTATTATTTCTTCTCCAGGTTCCCTCTGGAAAGCTCTCCAATGTATCTGGAAAACCCTGAGCGGGGGGGGGAAGTGGGGGGGATGGAGAGAGAAGCCTTGGGAGAGAGAGAGAAAATATACGCCTTTCTCGATTAAAAAAGAATGCTTTCACATTAATTTTCTTGGTATGCACTTGAAACACAACCAAGTTTTCCTGCTATTCTGGGGCTTTCTGGAGGGCGGCGGGGCGGGATGCGTGCATCCCCGCACTGGCACGGTCTCAGCTCGGAGGAATCGGCTGGAGAACTCATTATTTTGTGTAATAACTTCGGGGCCCTGTCTTCCCCTTCACTTTCCGTGAAATCACCCGCCTTCGAGGAGTCCTGAGCTCAAGGAAAAAAAATAATAATAAAAATCTAGGCCCCCACTTGCTGCAGGCGGCGCCGCTGCCAGCCCCGACGGCGGAGCCGGGCGGGCCCCGGGCTCGGCCGCTGCCGCCCGGGCGCGCTCCTCGCGGGGCGGACGGAAGGAGCGGCTGTGGCCGGAGGAAGCCGGCCAGAAGGTGCCGCTTCGTGTGCCCGCTCGGGTCGGGGGCTGGCGGGGAGGGGTCGGCCGGGCTCCCCGGGGGAGCTGCCACCGGCCGCCCCACGAGTGATGCCGCCGCGCTGGCCTCGCAGCACGGCGCGCCCGGGGCTGCGCTGCAAGCCCGGCCCAGCCTGGCTCATCGGCTGCCTTGAGCCCATTTCCCTCCCCTTCCAGCCCGGCTCTCCCCAAGGCCGGCGCTCCACAGGTGCCTCGAGTGGCGATGGGGGAAGCCTTTGCCGGAGGAAGCGGCACCCACGGGCTCCGGTGGGACTCTGGAGCCTCCCGCCGGCCGCCGCCGCCTCCGTCCCGGTGCTGCGGGGAGCCCCGCGGCGGCGGGGCCGGTCCCGCTCGGCGGCACGGCTGCGGGTGGTCGGATCTCCCTCTGCCCCGGGGCGGGGGCGCAGCACCGCTTTAATTTAGCGTTTATGTGTCACCGTGTTCGTGAGCGGCTTTTACGGGGCGGCGGTAACGCGAAACACCTGGACGGCGGCACCGCGGGCGCGCACGGGGCGGCGGAGGGCGCTGGGCTGCGCTGGCCTGTGCTGGCCTGTCCTCAGGCCGATGCGTTAAAATAAAATAAGAATAATTTTAAAAATCAAAACCACCATCCCCCCCTCCAGCGTCAGAAAATCAGGAAATGAAAGCTTCCAAAACCAGCGACGCACACCAGGCGGTATTTCCACCGCACCCATGATTATCTGTGATAAACGCCCCGAAAAACAGAATATTCCTGATTCCTGGGGTGGTTATATCGGGCAATACATAAACCGGTCAGCAATTTATAGGTGAGTGTGTTCTGGAATCACAGAACACTTTCCTTTGCCTCACAGATTGTTGTCACTAACATGTACTTAGCCGGTTTCTGCTCTCCAAACTGGGGTTTTCACCCACAATCGCACCCTCTGTGGCACCACAGGCTTCGGCAGAGTTACACCAGAGATGGATCATTCCTAGCTGCAATAACTGTGTTTGGCTGTACAGAATTAGTGAGCAAATCAGCAAAACTCCATCTTTTTAACAGCTAGAGCAGGCTACCAGCAGCAGCGTCATTCCCTAACGCTACAGGGCACTTTCCAAGAGGATCCAGCCCACAGCCATTCCACTCCTTCCCATTATTGAAAATATTTCAAGACTCTTCCAAGAGAGGTGAGGCCACAGCCTTGAATACCTTCCAAGGAGGAAATAGGAGGGAGTTCACCTCTCTGATTTTCCTAGCATCATGGAAGCCAGACTGCTCTAGACAGAGGCACTGCACGTTGCAGGGTGATGTCAGTAGGTGCTGCCGTCTTCCAGACAACTCATCTGTTAGATATTCACTTCTTACAACTTCCTTCTCACCATCGTGATTTGATTTAATAAATGAGTTACAACTGTAATAAACATTAAGGCAAGTTATTCTTAAAGGCATTCATTAGATGTAGCAGAACAAGACAAATCTTGGTCTAAAAAGGAGTGGACAACATATAAACTATTTTTCTAGGCAGAGCTAGCAGGAGCTTATCAGTTTTTGTTCTACATTGCTATGATTTCACCAAATTTAAATCATCCAAGTGAAAAAAAATTCTGTTCTGAGGGAATCTCCATCATGCTGAGTACATTTAAGGTTTCAGCAAAATGGGTTCAGCTGTTTCTGAGCACTGGGTTAGAAGAAAGCAGGGTTTTTTACCCTGGCATTTAGACATCTTTGCCTTGCCCTGAAAACCCCCAGAGCCCCATCACAGGGAAAACTTCCAGAGATGAAGGCAACTGGCAAAAAGTCGGCCAGGGGTTGTCCCGTCAGTTCCTCCTTTGCTCTTTTACTTGGGATTGTGGTTTAGAGTCAGGCAAAATAAAGACTCCAAATCTCTGCAGAGAGACATAGGCACCTCAGGAATGTTTAAGCAATTCATTAATGTTAAATGAATATTTGTGAGTATGAGAGATGTGCTGCCACTGGCAAGGGCGTTTTTCACTTATGCTGTCACAAGCTCTGTTGTAAAAAAAAAAGAGAAAAGCAAGCCACAGAAAACCTTTAATGGTGCTTTTGAGTCTTGTCAAGGATTTCCAAGGCAGCACATGCCAGACCCTCAGGGGAACATATTGTTAAGGTGCTTCCATTTCCTGTAGCCCCCAATATCATTAATATCTCTTCTGGGATACCTTGACTTGCAAAGTGGAATATGCAACATTTATAGCTCTGTGGTGAAAGGAAGGAACACATGGCCCCACATTATAAACATAGTTAATACCACTTTCTTTCTGGACTGGGCTGTCTCAGTGATTATTGTGACACAATATCTCTAAACCAGTTTAATTCAGCTGAAATGTGACACAGTTCACCAGGGGTTTTTTCTGAATTGCAAAGAGGCATCCTATTAAACTACATAAATTGTAAATTTTTTGAAATGCACTTTTCTAACCCTTCCTTGCTCTGAAAACTTTCTTATGAGAATGTGGTGAACAATGCTATGAAAAACAAAGCAATATATTGTTCCTTATAGGCTCATATTTCCTCTATATCTGCCACCAAAAACATGAGCTATTCTGTATCCTGCCTAAAAGTGCGACTGAAAGCTGCTTGTTTAATTATATTTATTTGGGGTGATGGCAACAGTAACATGTTAAAACTTCTCTATATTTCTGTGTGTTGGCTACACACATAAAGATTACGCCCAAAACCATATATAATTCCCAGGGGCTAGATTGCCTCTCACATCTTGCACAATCTTTTACGTAAGTGCAAACTGAATCTAAAATGCTGCTAACACAGACTGCTGGCTACTGTACACCCACTCTGTGTTGATATAAATGACTATAACAAGACACCAGACAATGGAGAATCTGCCTAAACTACAGTGATGACAAAATTTTTTATTTTTTTTTAACAGAGCAATCAGAACACAAATATTATATGTTTCAAAGAGGACTTGTGCAGCAAGATTTTTCACAGTAACAGTTCCAATGAGTCCAAAGTACACACAGCTAAATTTGATGTCATTAGGAATTAGGTATGAATAGGGAGTGTTACTTAGTTATTTTTGTTAATGTTTTCCAGAGCTTACACATTCGGTCTACATTTTTTAGCAAACTTTATCATTTTGGCATCATAAAATCAATCCCTAGATAGGTTTGTTCTATATGGAGCAGACACACACATGCAGTTGCTGTTAATAGTCAAATACAGAAGCTTACAATAACCATCTAGCTAACTATTAATGGTTGTTTAACAGTGGGGTTAGAAGGATGGATCTGAAATCTGTCCTCATCTGAAAAATTGATTGCTAGACTCTCAGGGGCACAAACTCTTCAAAAGGCTTCATTTTCACAGGTAGAAGCCAAAATACTTGGGTAGAATTGGCTCTAGAAAGCTGAAGGAATTGCCTTACAGACAAATTCAGAACTCATGCAGTGGATTTGGAGTCCAATGAAGCTGATGATTTTCATAGGCAAATAATTTATTTTTCGTAACAGACTGAGAGAATCTGCCTTGATGGTCACATATGGAAATATCTCATAAAGTACAATATTAAGCGGAAAGGAAAGGAAAGGAAAGGAAAAAGAAAGGAAAGGAAAAAGAAAGGAAAGGAAGAATAATTTTTCCCTAAGGCAGATGTCTTCCCTTTCTTGCTCCTGCCCCTGAGCTGAGGTCTCCCTGTAAGGGAAACTGCTTAGCCCAGAATCAACTGACAAAACACAGCAGCATTCGTCACAGACAGTACCCAGCCTCGAGTCTCTGAGTCCAGAGACCTCACCATTTCAATTACACTGTTAATTCATGCCAGAGGTGTCAGGAGAGTTAGACAACAGAACTGCCACTTATTATACTACTTCTCATAAAAGCAAAGAAAAAATAAGTTATGCTTGACATGCAAATAAATATGCCAATATAAAATCTGTATATATCTAAAATCTATATTCAAAACATTACATACCTTCCAGATACTTTAGGCATTGGACTTGACTAACTTTTTGGAAGAACTGCTCTTTCTTAATCCTTCCTTAGTTTGTCCATCTCATAAATTTACCTCATCTCACTATTGGGGTTGGAAGTTGTAGGTGTAGACACAGAAGTTTTTAGTGTTGAGTAGAATCTAAACCATAGGCCAGATGTTCTCTTGAAGTCAAACCATGACACCAGAATCAAACCTGATACAGATGCTAATTGAAATCTTCATCTCTAACCATACTCTGTTTATTTACTTTAAAACCTTACAGCAAAACTAATATGAAAAGATGTAAATAGGTGTCTGAATAGTATCCTCAGCAGACACACAGGTGACACACAGCTACTGAGAAGAGGCAGCTGGACTTCAACCCAGAGCTTAGCGCGACATCCTCAAAGAGGGACAGCTTGTACCTGTGAAGCTCAGCTGCTGCACAGTAATTCAGAGGCAGATCTACGGCCCACGCTTCTGTCCCTGACCCTGCTGGGACAGACACATGCAGGAAATGCCTGGAGAAGGATCCTGCACTACACTGGGGATCCCCTTCCCCAGCACTGTCAGTGAATCCCCACCATTCCAAAGCATGTCTGCTTCCAAGGTCTCCAAGGCAGCCACAGACAGTGCAGGTTGTGGGGATCATTCACACAAAGAGCAATGAGAAATGTTTTGCATGTGGGTCACATGCTGATCCACACAGTTCTTCACATGTCAAGGTACAGCCAAAGATATAATCTGTACAAAAATGGGCTTTTAAAAATCTGTTCAGACTCACAGAACATTTGGAGAGGAGAAGCAGAAAGCAGACTGCTCACCAGGACAGACTTCAGAGATCCTGTTGATAGCGGGAGAGACCCACTAATTACAGCATCATAATTGATCAAAATTATTCCTTGTATAATATTACCAACATGTACTAGAAATGAACTGGAGGAATATCTTCATTTAGAAGAACAGATTCCACACTGCTCTCTGTGTAACTGTGTGTTTTGATTTTGTGTAATCTTTGGGATATCTGTACATTTTTCAGTAATTTTCTTAAGAAGGTAGGGCAAATTAAAGTTTTAGGATTAATTAACATGATATAACATGTTAATTAAAGTCCAATTAAAACTGAAGGCAGAGGTAGCTCACATCTGTCCTTTGAAGAACATCCTCCAGTCTGGGAGGAACAGTGTGAACGAACCCTTTCTGACTTTTGCCATTATGTTACCTTCTAAGAGATTTGTTCTTGAAGAAAAGAGATCTTCACTCTCAGATGCATTGGCCATAAATAAAGGCAGGTTTAATTGGACTGTGATTACAGAATCAAGTCAGAGTACTCTACTTTTGAAGATAATTAAGTAATTTAATATTAAATTGTGTCCAAACTAAGTCCTCTGTATCATTTAATTTCTGTGACTTGCCAAGCTCTTTTTCTATTGTTTTTGTCTCTTCCACATTATGTTACATCTCCCCTCAGGACTGAATCTATTGCTAGACATGACATTACTCTATGTAGCCTTCATAGCACCCATCTGACACCTGTAAAATATTAAACTGTAAGAATGTGTGTTAAAGTCAGTTAGCCAGGATAAGTGTGTTCTACAGATAAATGGGTTTGTTTGGGAGAGAGCACCACAGCCTCTGTCTGTATCACTGAAGGGTAAATTCCTAAAGAGTCAGGATGCTGTAGATAACCATTAAATCACAGAAAGCAGCAGAAGGAAGTAATGTCATCCACAGTGCACACTCCTCAAACCCTGTTGCAGTTGAAACTGTTGCAATACAATGCACTTTCAATATTTCCTGTTGCATTTTCTACAGTTTTCTTTGGACTTTGAATACTTAATTCTCACTGTCTGGGGGTTTCATGATGTGCATAGTTTCTTAGGGACTATGAATAAAGCCCAAACAGGATCAGTCTTTCCATGTCTGCCTATACCCTAACTTAGACCCAGGCATCTGCTTTCTCCAGAGAACACCTGAACCAAAGTTCTGCCAGCATTGCCAGAGACAGTAATGTGAAGGGGACATGAACTGTGCTTCTGTTGCTTTTGGGACATGCAAGCAACACTTGAGCCCCTCTTCACAGCGTGGGCAAAGGCACTGCTGAGTTTGTGGCCACAGTTCTCTCTGCTGGGCGAGAGCATCACAATGTGTGTGCTCCTGGCAAACATTACATGCTGAGACCAGAGACACCCAGGTCAAACCCACACATGGGGCAAGGCCGGGGATGATAAAGCCTTGTTATTACATTTTCTTTCTGTTATGTTTGTCACTACTGATGCTGGTCTCTTGTCCCACACTAACCTAGTTCCTCGCATTCCTGCAGGTTTACACTTAAAACATTACTTGACAGTTATTATGTCACCTTACTCCCTAAGCGCTGGTTAGCAACTATGCTGTCAGCTCTTTGTACTTTTTCTCATCAGGCAGTTCTTCCAAGCATATAGCTACAGTTGGCTCTTCTTCTCTGAACTTCCTCCAGCTTGGCTTCCCAGTAACGAGGTGCAGAGAACTGCACTCACCTTTTCCAGATGCTATCGCATGCCAGTTCCAAGAAGAGAGACTCACTTGCTCTTTCCCTGTGGTGTGTCTCCACAAGAGCCCCAAATCATATTGACATTTTTAACTGTTGCATCACCCAGAAAGTTCAAATGCAAATTCAGGGCCCTCAGCACAGCAGTCACCATATCTTGTCTTTCCTAAGAGAAAAGGAAGACCTCGGACCTCATCTTTCTAACAAACATTACTATTTCTGTAGAAACCTCAGACTGTTTTCTAACTTTTCACACTAATCACGTGAATTGGCTTATTTATGACAGGGAGAGGAACAATAGGAAGTATTAACTAACCCTGTACTGGTGGTCAGAGTAAAGCAAAAACAAAGCTGGTTTCCAGTTCTCTGCGCTGAGACTGATTTTCCATTGTCGTTCCACATTATCTTCCCATTTAAGTCTGCTCATGCAATTCTGTTGTGCATCCTGTAATTCTCTTTTAGTAGGTTTAAAACAAACAAAAGGAAGTACTTTTTCACACAACACATAATTAAATTATGAAACTTGCTGCCATGGGAAGCGCTGGATGCCAAAAGTCTAAATGGGTTCAGAAAAAGGGAAGAGAAATTAATGGAGGATAGGTACATTGATGAGTATTAAACATAGTAGCTTGCTCCTGTGTTTGGCTCAGGAAGCCCTTTGAGAGCTGTTTGATGGAAGCAGGAAAGGATTTTTCTGCTGGTGCCTGTTTCTCCCACAGCTCTCCTCAGTAGCCTCTTCTGGTCACTGGCAGGAAGAAGACGTTGGAGTTAATGGACTTAGTAAAGCAGCTCTAGTGCTCCTCTCCTAACGAGACACACAGATGTCAACAGATGCCTGTAAGTTTAAAAAATACAATCTTTAAGCCAAAAATTTACTTCTCTTTGGATGTTTTTATAGATTTGATTGAGCTGACTTTAATACAGCAAAGTATATGACTGAAATGGGGAATTTT
Source organism: Hypocryptadius cinnamomeus (assembly GCA_013400635.1). Classification (NCBI taxonomy): domain Eukaryota; kingdom Metazoa; phylum Chordata; class Aves; order Passeriformes; family Zosteropidae; genus Hypocryptadius; species Hypocryptadius cinnamomeus. The sequence goes on along the minus strand of VYZP01028730.1, from coordinate 7,029 downwards.
AAGGTTTCAGAATGGCTAAATTTATTGGCCCAGCCAAAAGTTTGATTTTGCAGATATTATAGGCTGGATCGACTTCACTGGGGACTGATGTCAAGTGGCAACCTGTTATCTGTGCTGTGGAAGTTGTACCTGCTCCGGGAGCTCTCTCTCCTCACTGAACAAATGCTCCCACCGCCCACTGTGGTGCCATCTCTTCTTGTTGACTTTGCTCTGTAATTGCTGCTTTATCAGTCCCTCCTGAGACTTCTCAGTTTGTCCTGACCCACAAGCTCAACGAGCAGCGTCGTATGTGCACACAGAGGAAGGACAGGAAGGCAGGCTGGTGGGGAGGGAGAGCAGGGCAGGCTGGTGAGACAGGGAGTGAGCCCTGGCCCTTCGGCTGCCACCCTTGTCTGGGCAGAGAGCCTCACCCCACAGGCTGCACCTGTTGCACCAGTCCGTGAGGGAGGGAGAACTGGCCCGTAATTTTGATGGCATCATGAGTTGCTTTAATTTCTTGTTCTGTGTTTGGCTGCAAAATATGTTGTCTGATTTAATCTGTATTGCTTTGTCATGGAGGTGTCTTTCTTTCATCGTTTAGAATGACAATATCTCATTTTGGTCACAGCCTTTTTCCAAATGTCTCCTGCATTAGCTCAGATGATGTGTAACTGCCTCAGTTACTGCAGAAAAATTCACTTAGGCATGGTAATGAATAGACTGAAGTGATTTATTTCTATTGTTGAGAAAACTGTATGTGTTTATCTACATTGTGTTGTCAAATTGCACATGGTTAAAAGCCAGAAAACAGTCTGTTGGCTGAGGGCCTGCCTCACTTGGAAAGTAATTACAATGCAAGAGAATCAAATTCAGAGACTTAATTTTCTCTTTATCACCAGAAGCCCCAAAGTACAAAACATTACCTTTGATTTTGAAGAATATTTCAGATCCTTTGGTTGCAGGAAGGAGGTCAGACTGCATAACCTGATTGAATTAGCTGTAGCTCCATCCCATAGTACTTTAGCATCTCAAAGTTATTGACTCAAATTTCCTAAACTTTGCTATAGTTCATCATCTTGTATGACTCCTGGAATTATGAACTTGCAGACTCTATGGAGAGAAAGCTTACATTCAAGCAAAGTCTTAGGAGCAGCACCGATTCTCTTTTTTTGTCTGAGTTGTACTGGGATGGAGAGCATGAGCTCCCTGGAGGGATGCAGCAGTGACTCCAGCAGCACTGTGCTGCCAAATGAGAGGGACAGGACTGTGATTCAGCAACTCTGGATTGGAAGCTGGGGGCCTGGACACCTACCTTTGTCACATTGTGCTGCTATTTGAGTTCATGTCAGCACATCCATGCCTTTTTGTTCATGTTCACCTGCTCCCCAACTTTCAGACTAAATTCTTCTACAGGTATGATCACTATTCAGTGTGTCTTGATGGGAAGATCTTGGAATGTCCATAATTTAAACATTAATTAAAACACAAAAGCAGCGATCTAAATGTTCAAGCCAAAGTCTTGGAAAAAAAGCTATTATTTATTAACCCTGCTTCTCTAACAAGCTAAGATGGCCCTATGAAAAACTATGATCAAGCTTTATTTCTGTCAATCAGTTATTAAAATACCAATCCTTAGTTTTTCCAATGCCAATTATTCTGCTATCTGCAGACTGGGGTGCACTGCTCATGCTGCAGAATATTCCTTAGAAATAATAGGTTAAAATAAACAGCCAACCCAAGCCCAAAGGCAAAGAGCTAGTCCTGGACAACAGGCAAGATAATCAGGGAATAACTAACATGGATAATTAACAAATCATTCAAATGAATTGATTTGGCTCTGGCTGGCGTCCCTGTTTCTGCCTGAAAGCTTCAGTGAAATCTAAATAAGTGGCAGTTATCTTACTGTCTCTTCCTGTTATCTGACTCTAATGACAGCAGAGGAGAGAGGGGAAATCATGTCTTTGAATAGGATCGTGGCCTTTCATTTAAAGTAAATACTGCATCAAAATGGAAACTGCCTGAGAGTAGGTCTGTCTTGGCTTAGTCCTGAGCAGATTAAGTAATGTAATAAAACCAAACAATATCAGTTTCTTGCAGTGGCTTCAGCACCTTCACTTCAAATGTGCACACAGAGAATCAGAAAGTGCTGTTTATAACAACCTGAAGGTGCCTAACAGGACAGCGTGAGGTAGCTGTGAAGAGTTAAAATTCAGCCAAGGCATCTGTATTTTATGTTTCAATAAATGCCTTTACCATTAAAAAAATCACAATAGGAAAATTTAAGGGGAGTGATGCTTATCCCCGATTCAGCAATGCACTTGCAGCATCCAAGTTAAAATCAGTGCCTCCTTAGGTTCCCATGCAGTTGATGAGGAGAAGCACACAGGGCACCTAGCAATGAATCATCCATGAGGTTCCTGTCTGCCTCCTCTGGTGCTGGAGAGATCAGGGTATTGAAGGTTCTGACTTGGGTACCTCCATACAAGTGCCTAAATGAACACAGAAAAGCTGAATTCAGGCCATACCTTGCTTTGGGAGGAGAACTGGGGACCATGAGGTGGTTTCACCACAAGAGGACAATGTCCAACAAAGCTTCACCTGGACTGCTGAGCTCCATCAAAATGAACCACAGCTGTTGAAGAGGTGGTGAGGATTGAACTCCATCCTCTGTCACACCAAACTCCATATGGGTTTAAGGTTGGGCCCCTCAGCACATCAAACACAAGTGGAAATGCTTGCAGCTCCATGAATACGAGACCAAACTGTGGTGGCATGGGAAGAGGAACCTGGGCTGTGCTTTGACAGCAGCTTTTGTTGGCAGGCCAGGGAGGCAGCTCTCAAAGCATGGCAGCATGAATTGCCAGCACTCCTGTGTCTCACCCTTCTCACTCTCACCAGGAGTGGGTACTCCCTTGTCAGGGGCTGTTCACACAGCAGGAATGCCACAGAGGAGGAATTTCTCTGTAATACTTGGATCCTGGCCGTGCAAGATTTGTATTTTCCCTTAGAGCAAGAAGCAAAGGTCCAAATTAACTTCCTTAGTAATACTCTTTTTAATTCTTAAAACCCTCTAGGTGTACAATTTTATTGTAGATCCAACATCTTTTTCAACAGAGTCTGAATAATTTCATGACAAATATGAGAAATGACAGGATGACATAATACATTTCTACTTAAAGCTTTAATTTGTTTTATTTTACTTCTATAAGTTTAAAAATGTTTTGACCCTGTTTTATTGGAAAGAAAATAAACTGAAAGTGAGGCTTCAATCTAAACAGTTTTTCACAGCAGTAGGCATAAACTCTGGGAAATAAAATGAAGGCTAAAAATGTTCAGGGACTATTAAATGTAATGGAAAAAAAACACCTATCACTTAACTGAATTTTTGCTGCTAAGGCAGTTTAATGTTTGCTATTCTCAGGTACTAGCATTTATTATAGTAACCTTTATAAAGTAAATTTAATTATCTTTATCTTTTTACAAATAATAAATTTAGTTGTCCTACAATGAAAATCAATTGTCAACATAAGCTATGGTTAACATCTAATAAAACAGCCCTCTGTAAATCCATGATTAATAAGATTGGCTTCTGTATTAACTAACAGACATCATAAAATTTTCTTCCTTGCAATAATTTGTATATTCAAGGTCCATCCTGCTGGACTGAGTTTCCTAAAATAAACTGTTAGAGTGAATGAACAAAATTTTGGCACCTATCATTATTATATTATAACCATTTAAATATATATCTGTAGCTGAATGGTTTCCAAATTAACGTCATATTTTAATTAAGTCAGAGAAGATGGTGGCTATAGCAAATGATAAGTGATTCACTTCTTTGTTTCCTTTACCTTCTGAACATAATGACAATGCTGCTTAGATTTTAGCTTGAGCGTTAGAGGAAACTAATTGAAATGTGAAAAGCCAATTTCCCAAAACAATCTTTACATATGACAGAGATTACTTAAGCTCTCCTGTGTCACCAGAAATACCCTCAAACCAACAACAAAACAAAACCCACCCCCCAAAACCAAACAACCAACAAAAAAACACATCAAAAAAACCCCAGCCACCAAACTCAAAAACTCCCCCACACCCCCCCCATTTAGAATTCACTCCCTTAGAAGCATGTTCACAAATGTCTGCTTCCAAAGTGGGAGCAGTGGTGCTCAGATTCAGCATGAAGTTATGTGCCATGAGCCAGAGGATATCTCTGCCCTCCCTGTGATACACGTTTCCCTAAGGACTGGTGGGATACAGAGGCCACTGCAGGCAGTGCTAAGCCTCAGCTGGATTTGGGTCTAGTTTTTAAGAGCAAAACAATAACTTCACACCAATCCTGAAAGATCCCAAAGTCATTTTACAAAGTAGGAGAAGTAGATATGCTTGAAGCACCTGTAAAAGAGCATACAGAACTAGGCATGAAAACTCCTTCCACCCTTGCCCAGACAAACCCTTCCAAATACCATGGAATCTTTTGGCCATAGAGACCTAACTGGGCCATGATTGTTTTGTGGGTTTTTAGGCATCATTTTCACTCTCAGTGTGTACTTTGGAAAATGGAGATTCTGATCCTTCATCTTACTACTTTAAGTCAAGTGATTGCAGCAGAATTAGCAAGACTGGACTTGTACAGTGGGAAATCAGTCCTTGGAGAAGCACCAGTCATATTATTACTTATTATTATAATGGAGGAAGAGAAGTATCTTACTATGTATTTAATCTGTTTTTAAAATGCTAAAAAAGCATGTATTAGTTCCTGCTAGTTGTTATATTTTGTTTCACAAAACTTCCATGTTAATTAGGGAAAAAAAAATTTAATTAACCTCTGGCAATGAAAATAAAATTCTTTATCACATAAAAAAGTAGCTTTAATGCACTGGACATTCTCAGAATCAAATGTTTTATACATATATATTGATAAGAACTGAGAAGCTCTGAAAAAATTGAGTGTACTTTTATGTGATATTTCTGTTTATTTCATTCCTTTATTTGATCATTTTTAGTGAAGGAACTGCACTTATCAAGTTCAAAGTTTTGGTCATTGTGCTTCATTCTCTGAAGTGCAATGATTAGGTTATAAGCAGTCCAAGAATGACAAAAGCATTTCAAGTATAACTAGGGAATTCAAGGGAATATTTATATAAGTTTAATATTTTGGAAAAAAAGAAAGCAATCCAGTTAACTTCCATTATTTTACAAAATTTAACTTTGTGCCACCTGGAACCTGACAATCATCTCATAAAGCCGTAGAAAGCTGGAAAAATTGTACAATTTTCAGACCTAACATAAAAGAGGCAGCTTATTTCTAACCTCTTCCCTGATGAGAGACTGCTAGACCAATCATTTGCCTCTTTATATCTGCCTGAAGAGCACTTGTGCAGCTCTCCAACCATGCCCTCCTATTGGTGGCTAGACCCTTTACTAGGGAGCCAAAGAGCATATGAGAAGCACAGAAATAGAACAGAAACACAGAAAGGTGAACGTTCACTTCGGTGCATTCGCTGTGCTCCTACTTTTAACGATTTCAAGACTGAGCACAGCAACGCTGCTTGGATGGAGCTCGTGCTCACCCTCCAAGGACAGCCTGCTTTGCTAGGTGGTCTGCATATCATCTATAGAACCCTGTCACTTAAAGCCTGTGAATGCAGAGCATAGCATCATTCATTGGTGTTTCACTTTATAAAGTAACTGCATGGGTGGGCGTGCAGTTTATAGAGCATTGCCCTCTACCATAAAAAGTAGTTTGTAACAGGGCATGAAAAAAATAGTCAAATGGTTGTAAACACTTGTTTAAAATGCATAAATTTCAAAATACATAGTTAGCAAATATACTTATTTTCCTGTTTTTAATGTTCTCAAACATTAGAACTTTCTTTTTCCCCCTTAAATATATTTTTGATGAAAAAGGAGTGTTAACTTTATTTTTCCAGTTCTTCCTGGATTTTTTTTCTTTTATCACTCTAAAGAGTTAAAGGTTTCCTCTTGTTTCCTCTACCCTTTTAACAGCTAATTGCAATGCTGACTGACACCTAACAGAAAAAAGAAAAGCAGTCTAGCAACTCTGCACCTCCTCCACACTCCTCTCTAGCCCCATGCAATTGTTTGATACCCAAAATAAAGGCAGGCATCAATAGCAGCCAGTCAGCTCAGTCTTCTTTTCTCTCTTCAAATAAACATTGCATCCCTCAACAAGTCTGATGCAGCAAGTGCTGCAGCTTCCGTGATTTCCAGGAGGAAACAGGAAGTTTCCTTTCCCTTTCCTTGTTTTCCTCCTGGCTGCTCATTTTTCACTTGAAAAGGAAGGTGGTGACTCTTATTTGTGCTTCTTGTGGCCCTGTTACTGTTGTCTGTATTTCACCCTTCACATGCATTTAAACTTATTTTTCCTTACTTCACTTCCCCACATTGTATCTAAGTTTGATGTTAAATCAAGAGCTGTCTCACTTAATCATTAATCTAGAATCCAAACAGTACTCATTAATTAGAACATGGCCATACACTACAGCCCCAGTCACTACAATTGTCCCTCATGCTCAGCTGGCTTGAGTCAGTGTGGTGTGACCTGGCTGATTGTTCTGTGGAAATGGTTTTGTACCCTTCTTGTAAAGGATGCCTTACACAGAATAAAATCAAACCACCAGTAAGTTCATCTGGACAGTGCCATTTCTTCCCTTTGGATATCATCTGTGATCACAACGAGTGCACACAAGAAACAACTATTGCTTTGTTTTTCTTACCCTTCTTTTCTCCTTGTCATACACCATACAATACACCAAAGCAAATTATTGCTGCTTTCTGCTTTGGGCAATGCCCATGTGGTGGGGAACAGAGAGCAGGCCAGGACAAGAATTTGGTTACCAGGAGGGTCTAGTGGCCCTGCAGTAATGCAGACAGGCACTAGATCATCTTTTGCACAAATGTAGCTCCTCATAAAGCAAACCCCTACTGAAGCTTGAGTATAGAATTCTCCACATGGAAGCATAAATTCAATATTAGATTTTGAAACTTTCTTTGACAGATGCTTGAGGAAAAGCTTGGCAAAAGCTG
>VYZP01028729.1:0-16532 GCA_013400635.1 Hypocryptadius cinnamomeus | reverse complement strand
TTTTTTTCATCATTTAGTAACAGTAAGCCTAAAGAGCATCTTCCTGGGTTTGGTTTTATTTCCATGCTGTAGTAGAATCTCATGTAGCAGACCTGAGGAGGTCTGAGATCCCTGTTTTGCTTGCTGTGAAGAAGCTGCTTTGAGGCCTTAGAAGGAGCAGGATGAAGAACAACACACTCCTGCAATCACCAGGTGGTGAATGGACCCTTAGTGATTTTTGCCAGACTGCCTTTAGGGCTCTTAGGAAACCTTTGATATTAGACTTAGACTCTTTTTCTGGCAGGGTGGATTTAACTAAGGTTTGGTGGCTGGAAAAGAAGGGCATCTGCTTTCAGTCGTTTGTGGAGCACTATATTGTTGACACTTGGTCAAAATCAACTACTTTGCAGTTTTTATGGATGTAGAGTTTGTGGAATTCAAAGTACAAAATGTTTAGCAAAAGCAGTTGTTTTGTCACTTTTATCTTGGTAAAAGTAAGACTGCTGTCTCACCAATAAGGATAATATGAAAAGTGCAAAAGAAGGTGGTTATGTTCACTCTGATTTCTTGGTAGCTTACACTAAAATGGAAATTCACCCCAGTGGTGCACTGATTTCAAAAATGAACTTGGAAAATGAAAAGTCTAATAAAGGTTCTAGAGTAGTAGTAAATTACTTATTATTCTTCTAGATAAACAGAACATAAAAATGGTGCTTAAAATGATGTTCAAATAAAGGAATTATTTCCTGCTTGGAGTGGAGGGTTCATCCTCATTCTGATGGCAACTTTGTTGCAAACATCATCTTATGACTGGACTTGCCAGACAGGGAAGGCTTTCCCTGCTGTTGTGCTCTTGAGGTACTTTTAAAATCTCTTCACATTCTGTAGAATTCCAGCATTAATGCAACATGTAAAGCACTGCACACACCCTCAGAAAATGCACATCCCTAAGTGCTGTCTGTGTGCTTGCTCCCGGACGTGCTTCACACTCATAACAGCATGACCAGAGTGACTGGACCAGAAAAAACTTTGAAGCTAGCAAAGCAAAATCGTCCTAAAAAAAAACTTGTTAAATAGTAATGAATGTGTTTTCCTAGCTAAGTAATAGCTAGAAATAGCTGTTTCTAGCAGCAAGGTAATAAATGTAGAGAGAGAAAAAAAAAGGGATAAAAAGCTTGGAGTTTTCTTTCTTACTCTGGCATTGTGTTTTTGTTTTACTTCCTGAATTCTAGCAGCTGAAATAATTTTTGTTGTTTTATTCTTGTAGATGTAGAAATATGTTTTGTTTGGCTTTGAAGTTAGAATTAAAAAAAAAAAAGCCCACCTTATGTGGGAATGGAAGCATTTTTTGTGAGTTAGAGTCAACTTTTTTTCCATTGAACAATAAGAAGCTAAAGGTGATCCCATGTTGGAAAAGAAAGTACATGTATTTTAAAAAATACTTCAGAAACAAAGCTGGGGGGTTTTTGTTCTGGTTTAGTTTTGGTGGGTTTTTTTGAAATTACTTTAGGATATTCCTGTCATTTGCAGTTTCAAGTATTCTCTTAGGATAATCTTGTACAACCCTAATGTTTCAATACATCACATGAATCTGTGTAAAATTCTCATTGACATAAATACCTCCACTTAGAAAGAATAATTGGTTTTGTTTGGTTTTGGGGTTTTTTTTGTAAGCTGTATTTTCTGGTGGGGTTTTTTTATTTGGTTGGTTGGTTTTGGTTTGGGGTGGGGAGTTTTTTTGTTTGTTTAAACCTGCAGATTGAAATGAATCTATACGTAGGTGTGCATCCTTGGCTTTGTTCCTAGTATGCCAGTGTGATCAGAAAATATGTACAGGGAAAAGAGACAGTAAAAATATTAGGTCCCATTGTGCAGTTGAATCTATCCAAATTGTCATTTCAATCGGCGCAGAGCCTATAAATCCATCTGATTGGAGGCTTGAAACAATAATGAATTTTATTCACAACATGATATTCTAAAAGAGATGGATTGGGGTTTTTTTTATTATCCCACTACATTCTTGAAAGCACAGGCTTTAATGAATGCTTGGGCTTAATCAGTGGTGTTTTTTTCATTATGTTTTTACATTTGATCTGAATTGTTGGACATTAGCAGATGTCACAGTTCATTGATAGATGGAAAGCGAAAGGCTTTGAAATTCTTTTACAGGGTTTGAAGGCTTATTACACACAATTCCTGTTCATTCTTTTCTTTTTAATATTTTCACACATTGATATTAGTTCATGAATCCTAAATGAAAAATGTTCAGAGCCTGACAGCCCAAAACAAGGTAATCTTCAGGTTTTTTTCCAGAATAAACATGACCCTCATGTTTTAGACTGTCATTCTTCTTTCAAGCTGCTGCAATCATACTTTGAATCCTTCTTCAGATTCTATTAAAATAATTGTTTTATTAATGTAGTTACTCTTCAGGTACATTGCTGCCTTTGCTAGGATCATGATAATTTAAAAAATTCCATTTTCTGAATGTCTTTGTATATGTATATAAATAATTTAATTTTTTTGCAACCTGTGAAAATAAAATGTGTCCTGCCAAGTAAGTCTAATCCATTTTGTTGCTACTGACACAATGCAATGAAAGAGATTGTTCCAAGGGGGCATGTAAGGGCTGCTCTCTGCAGTCTATTCCCTTCATACTCCAACATTTAGCCCATGTTAAAATGGGCTATTCTACCTTATCCCTTTTAGTATCTGCTTACGTATCTGTTGTCCATAAATGTTTCTAATTCATATTTGGAGTAGCTGGTACAGTCTGCCTCCGCAGCTACAGCAGCCAACTCCTATGAAGGAACACTTTTTTTACCCATTTTACTGCTTAACAATGTCCCATTTCTAATATTGCAGGATTTGATAAATAGCAGTTCCACATTCATCTCACCTTCCTTGTGATGACTTTAATCTCACCCATATTGTTACACTCCTTTATGCAGTGGACTTTCTACTCTAGGAGTCCTGCACACGTTACTGCAACTTACCTTTAGAGTGAACTAGACTTTACATTATACAAGTTTACATTTCATTTCTTTGAGATTAATAAATAAAAAGTAGTTTTGAGGGGACTTTAATTATAGTATTTACTGAAATTGTTGAGCAGGGTATTAAACTTCATGAACCACGGACAGGTTCTGAGGTTAATTTGTTCCATCTGTTTGTTGCATTCTCTGCCTGTAATGGCACCAGATGGTTGAAAATTTTGTGATGGTAGAAGTAGCAAGAGTCTAGTGTAAATTGGATGTTTCCACCTTGTAATTTCTCCCTCTTGTGATTTGAAACATGTTATGTCTCCTATTTAACCTGGAATTAAACTTTTCTGACTTGGATCCATTCTGTCATCTCTTTAAGTATTTTGCAAAAACATCTTTCCTTCTAGATATACAAAAGAAGTGGTACCACTTAGGCTATTTCAATAAATGTCAAAATAGGAACTTTACTGCATTCATGCACATATACATTCCTATTTCAGTTTATCTTATAGTGCAACACATTCTGCAAATTCCTGATGCACACATCTTTCTTTTTTATGGGCATTCTGCAGAGAAGTAAACTGCCAGGCTATTCTGTAATCATCTTTGATGTTGCAATAAATGCTGTGTTCTTTAAAGCTTTTTAACCTTTAACCAGCTAAAGAACAAATCAAAGAAGCAGTTTTCTAGATAATTTAAAAAGACTATAGACACAGTAGATAAGTTGAAGTCTTGTGTTTGCTGTGTACCAAGAGACTTTTCCTCCAAAGGAAGATAGAAATTCATTGAGCAGCTAGCAAACTTAACTCAGTTTGGAGACTTCATCAATAAAATAAAGGTGTATTCAAAAGGTGCAATCATTTCCACATACAAGCATGTATTTTACAGGACTGATGCTTTCTGTTAACTATCCTTCAGTATGACTTGCCCGGTGAATGTATGCAACCCAAAGCCTCCATATGTACGCTGATCCAAGCAGCAGGTGCAAATGTGATCTCACAAAAGCTTTGCCCAAATCAGAGGTTGGGAATGTCCTCATGGCATCCCCCACTGTGTGTGTCCCTGCTCTTTGCTTCAGGGGAAACTTGCTGATCTGTTTTTAAAAGCTGTGAACATTTTACTGAGACTTAGGGGGAGATCAGCCTTACTCAATCCAGACCAAAGTTCTCATCTGTAACCTCGAAGGGAGTTGCCATCTACACAGCAACCTGTCTGTCTTTCCCAGAAGCAGCTTGGCTTATGATTAAGTCGTGCAGGGGACCACCTGTGCTTCAGAGAGAAAGTCTTCCTGTACTTGAAATTCCTGGGCATCACATCATGCCAACATTAATTGTCTTCTTTTGAGTGTATAAATTTAATCACCATTGGTTTAAACTTGTTCATACCTTTGGAAATAGGTGTCAGTGAGAGTAAGAGCTAGTCCGAGCACCGGGGGGTTGAGTGCGGCACAGGCCACTCTCACCAGCTAATGCAGACCTAGCTACAGGGTCCAGATGTGACAAGCAGAGCTGTCTGTTGGTCAGGGTGTCCAGTGACAGCCCCCAGCAGGGTGGGGGGATGAAACAGGGTCAGGGTTCACTGCGAAGCCAGGGCCAGAGGTGCACACCTATGGTCCTGGGCTGGTCCACAATGCCATGTTAAAGGGATGTCCCTCCCCAGGGAAGATTGGACAGGGCCACTGGGGCCTGGCAGTGCCCTCAGCACCCTGAACTCTATCGTCAGCATTTCTGTAAGTGCAAGAAGGATAGAAGTGCTACATTGGAGGCTGCAGAAGATGACAGCTCAGCTTAGCTGAGGGTCCTTTATTGAGGTTGTCTGTCACGGTCCTCATCTCTTCGTATCAGTTCATGTGGTAGCACTCTATATTTCAGTCTCTTACTATTTTCTGGATGAATAGGAGAAGCTGTCCATTTATTAGTTATTTTGAAGTAGAGAGATCTATTTGAATTTGTATTAATCATGTTTAATGTTAACTTTATTCGTTTTTATTCGCTGTCATAATTTCATTCTCCCTTTTTGTTGTGTGGTTTTCTCCTACATGAGATCAAATCAGGGCATGAAACACTGAGTCTGTGGGCAGAATAGTAGTGTGTACAAGAGGCACAGGAGAGAGCATATGAAGGTTAAGTTTCCCTCTCTGGCAGCTGCTCTCTAGCAGAGCAGGTTATCTGGTTTCTGCTTAGCAACAGAGACTGTACAGAGATTTGTTCAGAACATTTAGCCAGGGCAGAAGCTCTGTCTGTGAGATGCTCTTCATACTGACCTCCATCTCCCCATGACAAGGGAATTTTCACGTTGTCATGTTTCCACAGCAAGGTTTCAGGAAGAGCACTGAAAAACTTGAGAAATAATGATATATTATCATTATTTAATGAAACTTCTGTTAACAGTTACCTAGGACAGCCTAGGAATAAAAAAGGTGATGCATAAGGAGAAAAAGAGAGGATAGTTTTGTGTGTGGCCTTGCACTAGCCATTAAGTTAGGAACTTTTAGTCTCTCTCTTCCTAAATGGCCTGATTCAGTGACAGCTTTGTGTTATCCTGTCTCAACAAAGGTTACACTTCCCAAAGTGTGGATGAGTATCTCTTTTCCATTGCTGCAGTCAGTGTGCTGAAGCTTGCTCAGTGGGAAGCAAGCTGGGCATCTGTAAAAACTCAGGTATAACATGTAACCCCTGGAGCTTAGTAGAGGGAGTTGGTTCCAGAGGCTTCATCAGTGGCTCCAGTATTCAGCAAAGGCTGCAACTCACTCAGTTTACCCTACAATCATTTTTTCTAATGTTTCTTTGTCTGTTTGCCATGCTATTTCTCTGTGTACATCCTTTATCCTTCTTGGCATTATACCAGGTACTGGTGCAGAGAAGATTTCAGTCTGTATTACTAGGTCCAGTATCAGCAGAAAGTTGGTTTTCCATTTGGTCTTGTTATGACATTTTAAGACAATTAGTAATAATATATGTTTGAGATTAATTTTTTTTAATATGTCCAGTGTAAAGAATCGAGCTTGAGTTTGAGCAAATAAGCATCAGCATGATAATGTGCCTGTCAGAGTACTATGAGTTAAAACCTGTAAGAAAAGAGGAGTCCTGAATAAAAATCTGGAATTAGACATTTCTGAATGGAAACATTTCTTAAGTTACATCAGAAAAGCAACACCTTTATTTTGGCTGTCATAATTATTTTGTTTTGGCTTAGCCAAGTTCCCAAAAAGAAAGTCTCTTTGGTAAAAACAGGAAAACAAACTCTGCTGGGTTTTTTTTGTATGAGCAGAGACATAGTTACTCAATGCTAATGTCTCATTTTAAGGAACTTAAAATCCTCAGGAAGGTTTTGTTAGTACAAATGCAACTACTTTTTCTATTTGGAACATCATGTTCAAGTAAGCTTTAGACTTTTAGTTATTTCTGGCATCCAGGGCATAGTTTGTGAACTGATATGACAGTATCTCATATAAATTTTCCATCTGGATGATCACAGTGCAATACAAGTTTCTTGCTGTGTTGTCAAGCTAGAACCAACTGTTGTCACTGGCTGACCTTCGTTTTTAAGAACGTGGGAACATTGCTGAAACACTTCACATAATACAGAAGAACTGTTTCTCTGTACTGAGTATCTTTATGTTGCTAAAGACTTCATTCATCTTCTTTTGAAAGGAGCACAGGATTCCCCATCCTCCCCCATGACAAACTTTATAAAAGTGTAAGTCAAATTCCTTAACACTTAATCTCACAAAGGGTCTGTAGGAGTCCGTGGCCTAGTCTAGTGTACAAAAGTTAGAAAATCAAGTCCTAAAACAAGGTCAGAGAATGTGTTATTGTGCTCTGACTTGTGTAAAATTGCTGAATACAAAATATGGTGTTCTTCTAGGTGCATCAGTGAATAATCATGGGCTTTTTTTCCTTAGTGCAAAGTGATTGAGTTGGTTGTAAGAGTAAGGAGGTATGAGGAACATGCAAAGGAGCAGTCTGATGGAAAGATTAATTATTAGTGAATTATACAGACTGTGAAATTGTCAAAATAAGCTCATACTGTGAAATCACTAAAAGCCCTCTCTTTAATGCTCACACTTTGTTTTCCTAGTTCCATTTGGTTACTCTTTTCCAGAAAAAAAAAATTTCTGTGGAGAAAGTACCAGCCTTTTCCCCATCCCTTTTTTTTTTTTTTTTAATTAGGTAAAAATAACAATTTTAAAACTGTAAAGAATATCTGGCAGCAAATGTGTGTAACACATAGAGCATCATAAATGGAATATTTAGACAGTATGTAAAGAAGCTGGCCCTGCTGCAGCACGATTTTTCCAACAATCATTCCCACATTACAGGGAAAGAAGTTTAAAGCTGTTGGAGAATTCTGGTTTACTCCTTTCTTAATAAATGCGCTAGTGTTCATATCAAGCTTCAATTGGGCAAGTTAACTTACAGGATAACAAAAGAAATGTTTGAATAACTTTTTGCATTTGTTTGCTTTGCCTTCTTTCCTTCTGTGTTGTCCAATACTTTGTTCATGGGCAAGTAGAATTCTTAGCTGGGAAAAGGAGCAGTGGTAAATTCTGTAATGCAAGAAAACTCTTATTTCACAGCCTGGTGCAATGACAAGAATTTGTTCTTGTGTGTTCTGTACATTCATGCTTTCTTCTCTAACAAATTCTGAAAATTCAAACTGAGAAACTTCAATAGAAAATGTCCTCATGTATTTCTGCTGTAGTCTGCCCATTTTGGTTCAGTATGCCTGGTCCTGATACATATGACTAGAAGTCATTTCTCAACAGATAACTTTTGATAGCTTGTATACAAGTAACTCATTGCTAAAGTCATTGTAGATTTCAGGATCACAACTGGCAGTTGCATAGATCTGAGAAGACAACTTCTGCCTTTCAGTCAGCTGATTGCATTCCTAGAAACAAAGAACACTGTTGCCAGTGTATCATGACTGTGATACAAGAACTTGCCCACTCAGCTGATTACTTCTGGTTGGGTTTTCTTTTTTCTTTTTTTTTTTTTTTTGCGATGCTGGATAATTTCGTTGCCAGATGAGTATTTTGTCCTGTCACTTCCATGGTCTTCTTTAACTGGGTTCCTTTTCCTTCTGATATCACTGCTGCTGGACCAACTGGCTGCCTTCCCAAGTGTTCCCTATTAGTTTTTTTGCATCTGATATGTTTCCCTGTGTGCTCAAAGATATAAACTAGGTGTCCAAACAGTTTAATAAACCAGAAATTGCAAAGACAAGGAAGGTACCAGAGCCAGCCTAGGAGCTGAGGAGACACCTAGGACATTTTCCATCTCTAAGTTCCTTGGTAGAATATAAGGAAGTTAAAAGTTGTTCTTGGAAATTCTGAGGTGGCTTCAAAACCTTTATAGTTTTATAGTTAGTTCTGTTTGGAAGACAGTATTTATATTTTCTCCTATAAGAATCAGAACAAAGGAATATTAATAGCTGCCTGCACATTGTAACATTTTCTGCATAATGACATTTTACAGGCTTGATATAATTTTCTGCCGTGTGCATCAGGCCATTAAATGAGAGGTCTTTAAAATTATCTCACCAGAACAGTTCTTTTTTCCAAACAACACCAAAAGAAGATGAGATCAAAGAATTTCATAAAAGGCGCTTTTCACAGCTTATCTGTCATCAAATGAAGGTATTAGGGAAATGGCCTGAGAAGCTTTTCCTACTTGATACCCCTTTTGAAGTGACTAGAACTACAAAACATGCCATTTCTGCTGAGGATTCCAGTTGTGTTTCTCCCTTATATGAGAGGAAGGGCACAAGAACCGTATTACAGCAGCTGGGACCCTTCTGGGGTCCTTGCTCTTGGAGCTTCCTTGGGTCTTCAGGGGCAGGCAGGGAGCAGGGTTGGTACCCAGGGAGTGCCCTTCCCTGAGCTCACTGTGGAGCTCACAGCTGCCAACACTGCAGCTGGGGGCACACTGAAGGTTTGTCCCAGCTCCCAGAAAAATCCAGTGACAGCACAACACATATCCATCCAGGATAATTTGGGGTTGAAGATCTTCCCAAATTTACAAGTTTTTCTTCATCTCTAAGGTTAGAAGGTACAGAATTGAACTGATGAAATGCAAATAACATAATTTGTTCAGCATTTTCATTGCATGCCCTTGTCTAATAAATTCCACATATTACAGTATTAAAAATTTAATCCTGATCTCAACCCCTATTGAGCTAAAGAGACCACACCACTAAGCTCTGTGTCAAAAAATGAGATATTATGTTATAGGTGTCACATAGAAAACATTCACTTGGGGAGAAGGTATAATACCCATCAGTGACCAAGAACAAAAGCCAAAATTGTAATTCTTAATTTAAAGGAGGAAGGAAGTAAAAAAATGAACATTTTTGTTCTCACATTTTAGGCTCTTAGTATGAAATTGTGTCTATTTGAGCAACTCAGGGCTAGAATTTTATGTCATGTTCTCAGTGAGTAAAATGGGAGCTCTATGGAGGAAAGCAGGTTGACCACTCTCTACCTGCTGTTTCTGTGCAACATTGAATTACTCTAAATTTCCTCTTTTTTGGAAAACAGGTTTAATTAAATTGTGGATCTTTTTTTTTTTTTTTTTAACTAGACCTAGTATGAGCCTGATACACCAGCTAATCCAATGCATAGTATATTTGGTCCAGATAGTAATATGCCAAAATTCATTATCTGGAGAAAACATTAGGATGACTGTGTTCAAGATCAGGTGTTCATAAATTGCACAGGTAAAAGGTCTGTGTGAGGGAGGTAATTTTCATCTGTGTATATGATTGCTGGTTGCAGAGTCTAGGGTATAGATTTTATTCATAACCATGCTTTCTCATATTCCAGCATTTATGGTACAGTTGAAGACCTGTACATTTCAAAGGTGATACCAATGTCAGTGAATTTTTCTTGCCATAGTAATGTGGGATTAGAGTCTTTCAATATTCAAAACTTTCAACTAAACTTTCCTGGAAGTATTAATGCTGGGGTGATAAAAAAAGAGCACATTTTTTCACTCTCAGTGAATTCAGGACAGGCTGGCTTCTCTTCACTTTGGACAGTTTTAGAGTATTGCTGGATATGTCTTTGGAACTGCCATAAATAAAACTTTCTTCTTGAGTGCTGGTCTTGGTAAAATTTAATGGTCCCTTGAACTTTTTGCAAAGAATAGGTGAGGTCCTGGATAACATTTCCTGCTTTGAATGATTAACTTGTTACTTCCATGGTTCTGTGACCTCCTGCTTGCACATAGTAAGTCCCTCACCCAAGCCAGCCAATTTATCTCAAGATACTTAACACTAGCCATGTTTCCCTTGTTGAATAGTACTATGGGATGTGTTATGGGCATGAAAAACATTTTAAGAGCCCCATTTTGTTCCAGTGTCCATGGATATTCCATAAGGAGACAACATAAATCTCCCATGACAAAAGTGAACATACCAGGACTGCTTTATGGCATACAGAGATCTCAGACAAACATCTTGCTTAAACAACCCTTTCCAGCAGCTCACATTATAGCTGAGTAAATGCTGCAAGGCAGGTCTTTGCAGTAATACACTGTAAAGGATTTGAGAATCTCAAATCCTTTGAGTACGGATTCTGAAAGCACTGTTTGAAAGCTAATTGCATTTGATTTGTAGCTTTCTCTGGCCATACACATGGTATGCTGTGATAGGGTGCAGAGGGATTTTTGAGTGTCTCAAAACAGGCCAGCTATTCTTGAAACCATTCTCAAGGCTTTAGAAGTGTTTTTTCTCCCACAGGCTCTCAACTAACATAATGTCCGAGGTCTCTACAAACAGAATAGAAATATTCTGTTATCAATTTTGTAAAATCAAGAAAAACCAGTAACCAGTTCTTTCTATAAAAAACAAAGATGGAAAGCACAGAATTGTTTCTCTAAAAGTATTATATAACTTCCAGCACAGTTAGGAATTGATACTTTAAGTAAGATTAGAGTAAGAAGTGATGCAAATTATTTGCAGCAGTGAAAAAGCTCCCAGTGATATCTGCAAGTACTGAAAAGACTGCCAGAGGAGGTGAAGGAGTGCTTATTGGTGGTCATTTTTAAGAGAAGGTCAGTTTATTTTCAGTAACTGATACAATTTTTTGACCTGTGAGGCCGAATATGTTTAAAGAATATCATTCACTGCTGGCTTTTGCTGGAGACAAGGGGACTGAGAAGAGAGCAGGGCATTTCTGGCAGAAAATTCCAAATTCCACTCCACTGTGGTGGAATGCAGACAAACCCATTTGCCCTCTGGCAGACCAGATTAGCAGAGGCTCCTGCTTCTAGGTCTTTGTGGGCCAAATTGAGTCCATTCAGCAGGGCTGTTCAGGTTCACAGTTTTAGATCTGTCAAAGGCCAGAGACTGCCTTGCAGCATTCAAAAGGTTAGCTCCCCTCAGGTTAGGTACAGCTGATCCTGCCTGTCAGTGGGATAAACTAGATGACCTTGCAAGACTTCCTTATCCAGTTTTGTGTAGTTCTCTGATTCTCTCTGGTCTGTGTTTTAGCTTCAAGGCAATTCTTTCAAGGACAAAAAAAATTAATTTGGATTACTGGGTAAACCTGAGTAAAACTGATCAACCAAGCCCTAACTATAATAGTACTCACCAGCTTGAGAGAAATTTGGAGTGTGAAATTTTGGCTGACAAAAAAATCCTCTATTACAAAATCTGAATGTGTGCATTTTGTGTTAAGTGAAAGATGCAGACATCTCATGTGAAATTTAAGATAGCAGTTCATATGTACAGGTCATTTATTCCAAAAAATATGGGATTCGTAGAAATTGTTCCCTTCTTCTTCGGAACTCCTTGAAAGCCCTGGTACAAAACAGGAAAAACAACACAATTAGCCCCAAGTATAAACACTGAAATCACAGACAGATAACATGTCATACTGTCCTGTTGGAGATTGTTACTGTGAACTTCAAAAAGGAATCACAAGAACAGGAGAGAGCTTCTTGTTGTTTTCTTTAGTGTTGTACCTGTTTTTTCTCTTGGATTTATATTTGCTTCTCCTAATGCTGGGATTGTGGAAAATGAATCTGCCATCCTGGTTAGTCTTTGTCTCAGGGTGGTGAAGGTTTGCACATAGTTTTGTGTACAGTATGCCTGTGCAATTTCCATCAGGAGCAGGAAATGTTTATTTAAGTGTGGAGGGGTGGGACAGTTGCTGTAGTTTTAGGTAATTTTAAACAAGCTGTTTGAGCATCCTGTTTAAATAGAGTTAAGTAATCACAGTTTTCTATTAGTTGAAGAAGAATTCCATACATGCAAGACATGAATAAAATATCATCTTACCGAGCATACCAAGGTGATATATTTACCTGACTTCTTGAGCAATAAAAGTTGTATGTTTGACTTTTGTTTTGCAACAAGTTTAGTGGCTAAACAGATTTCCTGATGTAACAGTACTCTACTGGAATGTGAACTATTTTACATTTACCTGTATTTGATACACATATTAGTTTCCTTGATATTTTCAGGGACATCTGAAGAAATCTAATTCAAAAGCAACTTCCTGGAATTGGGAGAAAAGTCTGTATTCATACAAAGAACTTAGTTTAGGGAACGAGTAAGAATCAGGAAGAATTTATTCACAGCTAGTTGTATGAAAACATAAATGAAGGAAAAAATCGTTGTTGGAGTAGGCTGCTAAGATTTATCAATTGTGAATTTTGGACATGAGTCCATGTTTACTGCCTTTTCTGAATGATTTTAAGTATTAGAAAAGTTGAACTGGGAAACAAAAAACAGTAGTGAAAAGATTTGTTCTCAGATTTGTGCCATGGATGCACATCTCAGTTTTGAAAGTGGGAGACAGATTGCATGATTTATTTTTGTTTTGAGATGTTTCAGTAATGAGGCTGTGTTGAGCTGCATATCGGGTCCCCCAGCTGTTAGGACTCATTTGAAAGAGAAAAAAAAGTTTGTATTCTTCAGATTGAAGTGATAATTGTACATGGTTTTATGTCTATCAATGAATTGTCTTTAGACTGCAATTTAATGTTAATGAGATTTTAATTGGAAAACAAACAAAGGACAGATGGGTTAATGACTGATAACAATTTTTTAAAAGTCTTTTAAGATCTACACAATAATTAATGTAAACAATACATCAAAGTCTTTCCATGTCTAACCTTTCATACAGGGTTTACGTAGAAGTTTGTTCCTTAACAATGGTATTATTCCACATCTAAACAACTAATAGACTGTATAGTGTCATCTGTTCAATCAGAACTGATTGGCAAGATTATCTGGTCTTACTAGTAGGAAGAGCTTGGTCATTAATCACACTTCCACAAAGAGGAACTGGATTGAATCTGTTATATCCTTAGATTTTATTGCTATTGATGATTCTAGAAATCTCCCCTCCTTTTTCCAAATTAAAATATGTACAGTATTCCAAAAGAAAAAAGGTAGAACCTCTGTCCAGTGAAACTCATAATGTCTAAACCTGAGCAAATATAAAGTGGCAGGGAGTGCACATAATACATAGTCAGATATAAACAAAAAAATATATAAATAAAACTAAAAATCAGAAAATGGCAATAATCACAATAAAGCATGAAGTATTAGAAGGATTTACAGTAGAGTAGGTGGCTATTTCAAATGTCAAGAAATGAAAAATTAAATTGGGACAAAATTAAAGGAGTGAAATGAAAGAGATGAAACAAGATTTCTAGTTTAACTAGTAAATGTACTCTGCCATTTAGTGATAAGGACAAAGACTAGAAAAAAGGTTGCTTTGGGGGGTCCATTTTTGATGGCACAAAGCATGTAAGAGACTTTCAATTAAGAAAGTTGAGAGGTAAGACTCGAATCATAGCGATATTAAGGCAGCCATTGTGAATTCCAGTATAAGAGTTACATTTATGGTCAGAAAACATATTCTGAGAGAATACTGCAGAAATAGAGAGTTAAATATACTTTTTTTTTTCTCCTAGCCTGTTTATTTCACATCAGTTTTCTTTTAAAATGTCTTATTCATGCGCTGTTCTCTACTGTAAATCCTTCTAATACTTCATGCTTNNCTGTTCTCTACTTTTGTTTCCATTTGTTATTTTAAGTATTCTCATTCAACCGTATCTTTTGAGAAATTCAAGGAAAAGCAGTTTGATTAAGGGCTAAAATAAACCCTAAAAAAGAATCAAATTACTTCAGAAAACATATTAGCTTACTTTGCAGTACTTTTTCAGCTTTATAGGTGCCAAGAGAGGATTAATCTCTAATGTCTTTGTTTGTGATTTTGCCTTTTATTTTAGTTTATATAATTAAAGGGTTCCCAGGACTGCTTTACATTTATTTTATTCATCAAAACATACTTCCCAAATGTTATGAAAATAAAGTTCAAAAATAATGCAGTCCAAACCAAACACATTCCATTTTCTCTTGGAAGACAATTGATAATAAAGTCATGCGTTGTATGGCATCTTTAACTGAGTAAACACTGCATTGTCCATTAATGTATAATTCTTAGGGGTCTTCACTTTATATTCTCATACTTCAATGTTTGAATAACTCCTGGTGGTACATGTAGCAAGATATATATGATCAGGAATAATACAGTTATTTCGCTACTAGTGGGACAATTTCATCCTCTCTGCATTGAACTCAGAGGTCTCATTGGGTCACTCTGTGTGTGTGCCTGCATTATGACAGAAAGGAAAGAGTCATAGGGTTGGGAACCTGTAAACATTAACCTTTGATGAAAGATATGGAAAAAAGTTTGAGTGCAAAAATCAAAATAGTGTGTCTGTTTTTGTTGAGGCTGTGGAAATAAAAAAAAAAATGGACTTTTCAATCTCAGGTCCAATTCATAAAATATTCTCCTCTTGCATCTTCTTTTCAGATAAATGTGAGTCTCAGCTGATCACATCATTGTCCTGACTAATAAGAAAGACCAGAGAGTGTTTTTTAAAAAGTAGCTTCCATAGGGACTGAATATATTTCATCAAAAGAAGACGATACCTTCTAATGTTGAAATTCTGGTCTGCTGTTCTTGGGCATGTTGTGCATCTTACTGTTTACTACATGCTAGTGGACTTTCTCAGACTCACTGTAAACAGAGAACAGAACTTTCAAACTTTTTTTTTTTTTGTGAATTCTCAGTAGGAAACTGAAATGTTTATTGAGGAAAGCTGGGGAAGTGACTTGAAATATAGATTTGTTGCAGAAAAATTCAATAGCAGAACAAATTCAATTACTGAGCTGTTAAATGTGCTTTTAGTAGGTATACTTTTGATGAGATTGTCAAGTAAGCTGCAGAATATGTCAGAAATACCCTTTCAAATAAGAATGGGATGTGCACAAAAAGGAAGATATAAAAGATAAAGAGAGAAATGATTGATAAGTATCAGTGTCTAGTTCAGAGAATATTGCTAAACCTTTTGTTCAGACTGTCTGGTGACAAGATACTCTTCTAAAGAGTCTAGGTTAAATTTTCAGTTAGCTTAACTTTAGTGACCTAAAAAAGACTAGACTACAATAAAAGAACTTGTAGCTTTAGCTAAACACCATTTCTGACATTAATAGTCAGCAATTAGGCATTTAGTGAATGTCACAAAAAGCATTTGGATCAAACACAGAGTATTTAATATGAGAAAAAAACAGTCTATACTGACATGTTAGGAAATGGCCTTCATCTATACAATTGTGTAAGTCAGTCTTTTTCTGGTGTTATCACTGTTGGGAGCAGCAGCTCCCAGCTCAGTGACAAGTTGAAGGTCACCATTTGGGAGTCACAGCTGTAAAAGGCACAGCACCATCATTTCGCATCATTTCGCATTGGTGTTTTTTCTGCCTGTTGTAAATGCAGCAAAATGGTAGCAACATTGGGAATGAGTATGGCTGCTCAGGAGAATGGGAATTGCAGCTTTGTTTTCCTTGTTGATCCCACTCAAGTCCAGACTGTTGACTTTAGAAAGGTAAAAATAGCTGCGTAAGAAAGTTCAATTTCAACAAGTGTTAGGAGAAATTACTAACAAGTGTTAGCTGAGCTCTCCTCAGCCTGCAGTCCAATGGATTTTGGGCTTGAAACACTGAACTGTATCCATGTGAGATAATCTTAGGGAAAGACCTGCAAAGGGACACTTGGAAACGCTCTTCAGAGATACTCATTCTGTGGTGCAGCAGTGAGAAGCCTAAAAAAGGACAATGCCCACATCTTCTTCATAGGGATGTTCTATCCTCTTATGTTACGTTCCAGTAGCAGTACAGCTGTGCTTTTGACTGGCTTCATCACAAACCTGACTGTTTTGGTGCTATCCTTAAGCTCTAGCTTCTGAAATCCTAACACCATCTGAGAACTACCAGATTTTCTTTTAAAAGCAAGGCAATAATTCTTACTGGTTCCAAAGATAAATCAGACAGCACAAGAACTCTTATTTTTGCTTAAAGAAGGAAAGAGGGTGGTAGTTAAATCCTACACTAATGTACAGAAGGTCTGCACTATGATTTTGAACATATCAGCAGTACTGAGCATTACAGAAAGAGCAAAGGCCTGGCTCTGAGTCCATGCTCATTTGAGTGTATGATGCAGCCAGAAGCTTTGATGCTATTCTTCAGGATGTTTTCCTTCCTAGG
>VYZP01028724.1:7044-27030 GCA_013400635.1 Hypocryptadius cinnamomeus | reverse complement strand
TTTTTCCAGAATGAAAGATAAAGAACCTGGGTTTAGTTTTAGATTAACTGTAGTCTAAGGGCATATATATAATATTACCACTCTAAATCTAATTAGCAAATTGCTGCTAATTAAGCTTTCCAAAGCTGTTTTTCCCAACATATGGGGGGATACTTTTCTGTAATTGAACACATCAGTCCTATTTAGGGAATACAAATGACAAGCTAAAAAAATAATATGCTCTCAGTCTGTTTCTCTACATGAGCAATTATTAAATTAGCATTGTAAATTTTCATGTTTTGTAAACACATAATAGGAATTTCCATATATAAAGTAATCTTATTATATCATTTGAATACAGCCTTGTATTTCTAGAACAAAACATGAAATCATTGTTTGAAGCTCATATATTAATAAATAAAACACATTCAAGAAAAATCTAATGCACATTTAGCTATTCAAGTGATTCATAATGTCTGTATGTCATTGGTGTTACCTCACTAATTATTATAAATTATTATTTAAAATTTATTTTAGCTGACAGCTAGTTAAAAAGATTGCAGTTTAAGAGCTTGAAAAACTCAATGGCAATTAAGTAATATTCTAATACAGGTAATTAACTATGTAGGTGGCAGTATAAATTAACTCAAATTAGGAAACACTATTTGCTCTCTGGAGCAGTAAAAAACTATTACTTATATGCAACGCTTAGAGAAACCTAGTCTGATGCTTTTAAAACAATATAATTATCTCATTTTAGATCCCTCCGTATTATAAAATCAAAACCATTTTATTTGGTCTCTGTTACATTTGGAGGGGGTTTATGATATGAAGAAAACAAGACTCTACTGATCTTAATGTATCTATCCAGCCACTTGCATCACCTGTTGTCCACATACCTCTGTTATACAGAGGCTCCAGAAAGCTTTATGTGAGCCAGTTAAGAGCTCAAAATTTTACTGGGGACCATAACTGTGATTTATGGGTTTGTATGCAACTCCTTTTCTGTGAATCAACAGCATATTTAAACCATTAAAACAAACAAAAGGATTTGTCATATTGACATGTTTTTTGAGTAGTGTCATGCTGTGTTACCATAAAACTACCAGACCAGAAAGCCACAGAATGTATATTTAATGTATAAAATTTATTTTTCCTATTTAACTGAATCTGATCTTGAAAGAGGTTATTTACTATTTTATTTCTTGTGCTTGTATTACAACACCTACATAACACATCTATACTGAGATTAAGAATTGCAGAAGTCAGACAAGGAAAAATATTGTTCCTACTGCTAAGTCAACAAAAAAAAAAACAGTCATAAACTCTCGTTAAAGGCGCCATATTTAAGTAAAACCAGAGACAAAAAGTGCTGCGACTACTCAACTAAGGGTGCTTGATCTCATAGATATTTCTAGGTAAGTGTATCACCAACCATACTCACATGATTTAGAAACCATGCATACAGCTGTCTGTACAGAAACTCCTCCAGAGACAACCCATGACCAACAGGTGTGGCCCATGCTAATTCTCCCTAGCTCTGTGCTGAAAGCCTTCACGCCATTCACTTTCTGACATTAGGAATCTGTCTGAAGGCTTCACCAATCATTACCAGTACAACAGTCCATTCCATTCTGTTTCTAAATATATGTATTTTTACTATAATAATGGTTAAATGGTTAGACACATAGACAATGAGGCAAATGAGTCTACAGTGCCTTTCATCATGATGCTACATCTTCAGAATATATTTAAAAACCCTTGTACTGCTGCAATTGGAATATCAACACTTATGCCATGATCACAATTATTACTGTGAAGGGTTTTTTTTTAGCAAGATACATATTCACAAAAGTAAAAGTAACAAAAAGTTGTATTTTCACATGTCATCATCTTTTTTACCACATTAAAATTGCAATATTTGACTTACCCTATTGTAGGTGGTTCAGAACCTTCTATTTCCAAATAATCATATTTTTCTTCCATTTGGAAATCTGTAAATATGAGTGAGATAGTATCACCAGGCTCTGCTACAATTGTCCATGTGCAATCTGCATTATTATGATATTCATTAGGAAAGTTGGGGCTCGAGATTATTCCACTTGATCCTCTCATAGTTCCTCCACAAGCATCCTCAGCTGTAAAAAAAAAGAAAAAAAAATTAAAATCATCCCTTAAAAATGTATACTTTCTTGCTGAGAATAGAAAATCATTACTGTTTAGGTGAAGAACTTCTTAAAACCTTTTAAATGTTTGACTTGGAATGCTGCTCCAAAATTAAGGTGTTTAAAAAGTAATTGCTTCAAGTTACCAATTACTTAAGGATGATTATACTTGTGCAAGCACATATTTTTATAATCTACTATTATTAATAATTATAAATCTTGATTAGCATTGTTTCAGTCAATTTACAGTAGCATGCAAAAATGTCACCATTTCTTCTTTTGCTTTCACCAAAAAACTTTTCATGAATCAAGTCGAGTTTAATCCCTATCATAAACAGTCTGACACGTGAAGTGCAGCAGTCACATTATACTGAGGAAAGAAGCACGAGAATCTTACCCATTATATAATAACTGTACTGCCATATTTTATTTTAGTGAGTATCTAGTCATTAGGTTTATTCTTGAGAAATCATTTCCTCATTTTCAAACAGCTGATCATTTTTCAAACCAAAGCCATTCATAAGCGATTTCTTAAAGTCAGATGCAAGATGCTTTTATTAAGAGGTTTACATCAGTGTAATAAGTTGTAATAGATCAAATATTTACAATTTTATCACAGGAATACATTTTTCATGCCATATGAAGCTGTGAACTGTGAAACTATTTGACCAATTGTCACAATTTTATTTTTTTTTTAACAGTGACTCTGAAACCAAAATTGCTCTGTTTTTTAGCATGTGTGATCTTACACTGGATATACCAGGCAAACATAGAATATTCACAAAATCAGTTCTAAAAGAACTTATTCTATGATGAAACAATTCTCAAATGATTGATGTACTGTATCTTCTTTATTAACAGCATATATATGCATAAGAACTCAATAACTATTTTTGAGGATCTTATGTTAAAATTATTTCTGTGAGCTAATAAAATTAATTGTAAATTTACCGCTTTTTACCTCAAAAATGGAAATATCTTTCAAATAACTTGAATGGAAATACCACATTGCATTACTTATTTAGTTTATTACCCAAAAGTTTGAAGCATTGTTTCTGCTAAATTAAAGTGCTAGTATGAATAAAACTTGCCCCAGAGTCTGAAAATCCAGTCAATACTGATGCAAAAAGAATGATAAGGATAGGGAAAAAAAAACTTTAAGTAGTATAGGATCACAGAACAAAAAGTTTAAAGAATTCTGACACACATAATGGCTCACTTCTAATATAAAGAAAAAAATTAATGACTCTTTCTTACAGCAGTTTACAAGTTTAAAATACCAGGTAACCAAAGTAAATGCATATCTTAAATTTATTCTTACTAATTCGGCAAAGCACTTTGAATCCACTAAATAATAAAACTGAGAAACCTCATCACATCACAGGTTCTGGCCCCATACTGTGAAAGGAATAATAAATATATATAAATCAATAAAAATATAATGTTTTCCTGCATTACAGACATTCAGAAAAATAATTTTAAATTGCTAGTTTACAGCAGCAAACTTTCCTACTGTATTGCAGAATTAATGTTCTGCTGTTCACAAATGAATTATAGGAATTATATCTTAGTTCCAAGAAATAGAACAAACTCTTTACTAACAATGTTGCTATAGCATACCAAAACTTAAAAAATTAGTGTGGCACTGTTTAAAAATATAAACAATGTCAATGAGTGTGCTGTTTATTCTGAGCCACAGCTGTTTAGGAATTTTTCCAAAGTGTGATTTTGCTACCATCAGCAAAATGGCCCATACCATGGTTTTTATTCTGATTCATGTAACAAATTTGCTACAAATACAATTAATATCATCTACATTTAAGTGCTGCACATATAACCAAAAGCACACTCATATTAGTGTATTGTAAGCATTAGAACAATAAATAACAGAATTACTGTATCGTGATTTTATTTTCCTCCGCCTACAATATAATTTGCTTGGTTCAAGTCTTGCAGTCAGATCCCCATGGGCAAAAGCTCCCATCTGTGAGAAAACTGATAAGCATTATGCCCATGCAAATGTTCGGTGCCTTAAGTTGTGAAGACAGTGTAAAAAAAGATTTGATCTTCAAGTAAATTGACAAACACTGTTGACAGGATTTCTACCACTAACTTCATAGTGCACGAGACCCTGACAAATAAAAGAAAATGTAGTAATTGTATCTTATGCAACCTGCTTTTAGCACCCCTATTTCTATCACAATTGAAGCAGCATAATTTCTTAGATGTCAGCTATGAAATGTTGCAAATAAAAGAATAACTGGTGTGGGAACATTTAGAAAGAGTAGCAGTGGCTGATCTTCATCAATATGCAACAAGCCCAGTAAGGAGATGTGAACAAGGAAGAGAGCAAAGATAAGCTTTACTGTGATTTTGCTACAGATCCACAATAATCTCCTCCCGTGCATTTCTGTAACTTTATGAATTACCTCTAAGAAACTACCAAGGTAGGAGTCCTCAAAGATACGTAAGTGCCTGATCCCCTTTTTCCATGGGAAAAGACAAGCCCTTTCATGGGATTGTCTTTGCTTAAGGACCACAGTATACTTGGTGGCTAAGGCAGTAGGATGGGGAAATCCAGTGTGTGCCTCAGGGACATTTAATCTTGGGGAAAAAAATAATCTGTGGTGCAAGTTTTATGTTACAGGGAGCAAAACATCAGGAATAACATGAACCAATGAAGAGTGAATTTTGTGAGGAGCAAGGACAGTGTGGCAGTGACCTGGATCTGGCTGGTGTTGGTGCCCAATCATCAAGTGTGCTGCTTCTCCTGTCATAGGCACCCATCCTGATGAATGGATCCCAAATCATGGCCTATTTTTGCACATCTGAAGGGGAGGATGAAGTCCATGAAATGGGAAAACAATATCTGTCTGTGAAACGATGGAAGGTAGTAGTTAATGAGAACGTATTTATCTGTTTGTTGGTTATATAGAGGATTTGAGGATGTAGTTATGTTGTATGTGTATGTGCTGCATGCTTCCACACCCAATACACCCTACGATCACGACAGTCAAAATGTAGTAGCTAAACTCCAATAAAGCACCTAAATACCTTGAAAGAATTGTGTGCATCCCTATCCTTTTAATTTCCCGTTCCCAAATATGAAGAAAAATATTCACGGAAATTGTAGGAAGACAACGCTTCAGTTAAGACTTGATAGAGTCCGACACTGTTCAATTACAAATACATAGCTAATACTGATTTTTTTTCAAAATTCACTTTTCAAATTCATACTCCATACTTTCAAATTAAATTGAATTGGTCATGTACTGGGAAATTTTATCCAATAACAATCTTGCAAATGTGATATGAAGGCATAAATGCAAAAACTACACTTGCTGCCAAGATGTCATTTTTCCTAACATATTTCTATGATCTTAACCATATGCTGAAAGGGGAAGATTTTTCAATGTGATATGCAAGAGGAGACTTGGCATTAAAAAGCTTTTCAAGGTATTATGAATTCAAATTAAGATCTCTGTTTGAATATGCATAAGGACCCTTGTGCAGAGGGAGTATCACTGATATCATGATGAGTGATGATTATGAAAGTAATGTTTTGGGGGATTGGTTTCTGGTTTTCTTTTTGTGGGCATAGATTGTTTCTATTTATGTTCATAGATACCAGCAGGTTTTTTTATCTCTTTATTTTTCTTTTACAATCTTATGATTAAGTGCCCATTAAAAAGGAAAAAAAAAAAAAAAAGTGAAATGTGTACAAGTTCAAATAATCTCCAGTGAAATCTCATTTTGTAAAATTTTATCTGTTTTTTTTTTCTTCCTGGTTTGCTGCTTATTGTTCATTTTTCATTAAAAAAATTGAAAATATTTTTTCTAGTTATGTCTTATTTAATTTTCTGCTTATTCTTGTAGCTTTCAGTGATATTCACAATGTTACATAAATATTGAACTGTAAATTTCAGTAAAATGAATGATCAAAGACAGGCAGTGTCATCAGTGATTTATATGACATGCAAATTTGTGGATTTCATTGAGAATTCAATGAGATTTCATGGTAGATCAAGCTTTAATCTGGTACACAATGTATCACATCATCTTATCTATCTAGATATTTATAGCAAACTCAACAGTTAAATTTTCTGCACATCCTATATTGCCTTCACAAAAAAAAAACCCAGCTTCAATTTAGTTTCTTATTCTGTTTCTCCATTGGCTGTGCTACAATCAGCAGAATAGAAACTATGCAGACTGAAGTGAGAAGCACCTTAAAAAGTTAAACTCAGTTTTAAAGTCTGTAGTATTATAGTCTGATTATGAAACTCGCTAATGAGCTCAGTAATAGATGATATAGACACAAAAACATCTTTAGGAAGCTCTATAGGCAATGCCAGCTCCCTCTGCTTCCTCCTTTGCGCAAACAACACTTACTGCTTTTGTTTTCTGCCCACTTTTCTTGGAGAGTCTGTATATGTCTATTGCAGAACTCCAGCAGTGCCAACTGTTTTGCTGTGGCTCTGTGATTTTAATAATGTCATTGATCTCTGATTGCATGTAAAGTTGCAATTCTTGGGCTTCCCGTGCCACATTTACTTGTGTACTGACACCTGAGAGCTGTTTCTGGTCACCCCCCTTCATCCATAAAGTGTGCAAAAGAAAATCCCTCATCAGTCTGTTCTGTGTGTACTCTGTCTGATCCTCTGCTCCTCAATAAACCTTCAAGCTTTGGTAATCAACCACAAAAACCCAGTGGACGTGGGTCAAAGACCTTCTCATTAGGTTAGCAAGATCTTGCTCTGCTAAATAAAAACTAGCTCTTCAATTTAGTCTCAATAATGTAATGTTTAGAGTCAGAGATTAAAAGAATAGATCTGTACAGTAGAGAGATCAGTGTCTGTAGTATAATGTATATTATATTTATTTTATATAATATTTTGGTACATACTAGAAACTCCAAAATATAATGCAAGATAGATATATAAATATATAATATCTGAGAAACATTTATATGTTGACATTTTCTACAAATTTATAGCAATGAAAATATTTCAGCCTTTCTTCATAATTTATGCACAAAGAATAACCTTACAGATTTCAGAAATTGAAATATAAAGATTGCAAAACCTCCATCAACTGAAAATCTTTTAGGATAGCTTTGCAGAAGATTTTTCATCTTTGATTTACATAAAGTTCATCCAGCTTTTGAGTAGAGGGACATAAAACTGTTTTTGAGGACAAATGGAAGTCTTATTTTCTGTATTGATTTGTAAAACTCACAGATTTTAAATTCGAAATAAACCCAGTGATGACTATAAATTGACATGATTCACATCCTCAAATCTCTCAGTTTGCACTTTTGTGCTGTATACCAGTAAAATTTATACAGATTTGACAGCCAGCAAAAAAATAAAAAAATCAAATAATGCATCTGTAGCAAAAGAGGTGAGGAGTTTAAATGGTGCTTGAACATAGGTTAAACGAAATAAATTGCCTTCCCACCTACCACCACTGAGATAGAAGCACAAAAACTACCTGTGCCAGGGGAAAACACTACAATACCCACAGAGCCTGTGCCTGCCTGGAGGCCGGGACTGGGCAACCTGGGGTGACCTGTGAGGAAGGTGGCCGCGCACTGCCCAGGCCCGGCACAGCCCCACGGGGGCCACGGCCTGGCTGTGCTGTGGGCAGCGGGCACCAAGGGCACCAAGGGTGGCAGCAGAGGAACAGCAGGGCACCAAGGGCACCAAGGGCAGCAGGGGAGGGACAGTGGGGCACCAAGGGCACGAATGGCAGCAGGGGAGGGACAGTGGGGCACCACGGGTACCAAGGGCGGCAGGGGAGGGACAGTGGGGCACCAAGGGCACGAATGGCAGCAGGGGAGGCACACCCAGCCACCAAGGGCAGCAGGGGAGGCACAGCCGGGCACCAAGGGCACCAAGGGTGGCAGCAGAGGAACAGCAGGGCATGAATGGCAGCAGGGGAGGCACAGCAGGGCACCAAGGGAATCAAGGGCGGCAGAGAAGGCACAGGGGGACCGGGTGGGGATGAAGGACAGCAGGGGAGGCACAGCCGGGCACAAAGGGCAGCAGTGGAGGCACAGTGGAGCATCAAGGGTAGCAGAGAATGCACAGGGGGCCAGGTGAGCATGAAGGACAGCAGGGGAACCACAGCTGCGCTCCAATGGTACCAAGGGCGGCAGGGGAAGCACAGTGCGGCACCAAGGGGCAGCAGGGGAAGCACAGTGCGGCACCAAGGGGCAGCAGGGGAGGCACAGTAGGGCATCAAGGGGCAGCAGGGGAGGCACAGTAGGGCACCAAGGGGCAGCAGGGGAGGCACAGTAGGGCATCAAGGGCAGCAGGGGAGGACACGATTTGGTGAGGACACAGCAAAGGATGAGGGACAAAGGGGAGCTGTGGGTGCTGTCCCCTCGCCGCCGGTCAATGGCCAGAGGAAGGTGAGGTGCGGCAGGAGGAGGGGAAGGGACAGATGGAGCCCAGGTGAAAGCAGAGGAAATCTCTGTTCTCTAAGTGCTCTAACACCTTGTCTTTTTTTTCTTTTTTTTTTTTTTTTTAAATCCTGAATCAGTAACTAAATGTTTATGTTACTTGGCAATAAATTAAAGTTTAGTGATATCCTCAGAGGTGCCCCTTTTTTCTCCAAGGGAATGTCATGTCATGGATGTGATTTAGGCGAGTTGGACTCTTCTGCACTGCTAAGAAAAGTAACTGTTTTCTAATAAATGGTGCACAGAGGTCTCATTTATTGTTGTTTATTCTATAAAGAAGGAAGAAAACATTTAAAAACAAGCAAAGTCTTGGCACATAAAGCCAATAGTTTGTCTTTTTTACAAAAACAAAGCAAAACAAAACAAACCAAACAAAACCAAAACAAAAGCAAAAAACCAAAGGATGCCCCTGAACTCTTCCCTATACTTTTGGTTAAAAAATGTACCTAGATTTTTATTTTTTTCTAATTTTCTGTTTTAGTAGGCCAGGACTTGAAATTGATGGATTAACTTACAAGATATTTTTAACAAAAATAACGTCTCTATATATCAGTTAACCGTGCCTTTATTGCTGTCTTCCAACAAAAAAATAAATTACATATTTTTCTCACATAAAAATGAACTTTGGGAAAGGATTAGTGCTTTTAATGCTTACAAACCAAGATAATTTTAATTAAAATATTTGGACAGGCCTTATATGAATATAAGCACAACAGAAAAATACGTAAAGATTTCTTGATGATCAAACTGTTTCCTAAAACTATTTTGTGAAACAATAAAGCTTAGAAATTCTGCAGCGTTAAGATAATAATTTAGATTTCATGGTCCTCAACCCTGATATTTACTGTGTGAGTTGCTGAGGGGCAGAATGCATAAGACTAAATTCATTAAAAATGGAATACAGAGGAAAGCAGAAATTACTTTAATTGATTGCTTCAACAAAGAAAAGGAAAAAAAATACCTAGGAGTAAATACATCAATTCATCAACTTGAAATTTGACTATTTTTTCTTTCTCGTTATTTTTAATATCTACAAGGAAGAACGGTTTTTACTATGATTTATAAATGTAATTTTGTCTTTAAAATTTGTCGTCTTTAAACCAAGCATGAAAAATGTGAAAGATGATAAATAACATAATACTTGAGATTTTAGAAATTACTAGGAATCTCATGGATTTTGTTTTTGTTTTTTTATTTCTTGAGAGAAACTGCATCAAAGTGTGAACTTGGCAGTGGCTGATTTTTACACCTGGTTTTGCAGTTTTGCCTCTGAACTACAAAAAAATATAATTAAACTATTGTAATTTAAAAACAAATATTTATGGAAATGAATAAAATAACAGCAATGTTGTGTTTTAACCCAGCTGGCAACAAAGCACCACACGTCCACTCACTCCAAACAAGTAACTAAGTATTTGAAGTGGCATTTGTTTGATTTATCTGTTGATATTTTACTGTATAAAAGAAGTTTGTTTCTGTTCTGAGAAAATCACATGGTGGTAGGGTCAGGAAGAAGGCTGAATCCTAACCAGAGCACCCAATGTCATCTGACAGACAGTGCCTGCAGAGAGGAAGAGTTAGTGCTTCCTTTGTGATCAGTTTGCACCTCTTCGTTTGAAGAACCTTCTTGGGAGAAGAGTGTACCAGGCAGGAGGTGAAAGCCACCAAGAAAAAAGCTTGCACAAGTGAAGATTGTACTGGGTTAGTGTGGCAAAGTTTTGGTATCAGGGGGCTGCAGGAGTGGCCTCTGTAGACGTCAGGGGCTGTCCCCATGGAGCCAGTTCAGGATGCTCCAAGATGAAGCTCCACCACTGAGTAAAGCTAACGCAATTAGCAATATTGGTGGTGCCTCTGTGGTTACATATTCAAGAAGAGGGAAAAATGCTGTGCAGCAGCAGAGAGAGAGGAAGAGAGAGAGACAGAGAGAGGAGAGAGGGGGAGGTGTGAGAAAAATAAGAGATGCAAACCTGAAAACACCAAGACCAGTGAGGAAGGTATTATAGACTACAAGTGCAAAAGTTCCCCTGTAGCTCATGAAGAAGACCATGGTGATGCAGGTTATGTTCTGGGAGCTTATGTTTGCCTGGAGAAGCTGTGGAACTTACAGCCTTGGAAATTTTCAAAATCTTATGAGCTGCATAAGACCCAGAGAAAAAAATAACTGCCTTTAAAGTCAGACTGGAGAGGTCTGTTAGATTTGATAACCTCTTGTGGTCCCTCTTGTAAAAGCAGGCGAGCCCCCGTCGAAGGCAAGAATGATAAGCAGAACTCCATGATATCAGAAGGCTAATTAATTACTTTATTATACTCTATTACACTATATTACACTACATCTAAACTGAAACTGAACAAGAACTCAACTGAACAAAATCTCATGACTGTCTCCTGACCAACCATCAGGACACAGCTTGCAGAGATTGGTCAAGAAAACAAAACACACCAGAATCCAATTTCTAAATCCTTTCAAGTAAACAATTTTCCATAATGCATTCCATTTGTGCACAAACACAGGAGCAGCAAATGAGATAAGAATTGTTTCCATCATTCTCTTCTCTGCTTCTCTCACTGCTTCTCTCAGGTTCAGAGAATGTGAATCCCACAGGTCTCCAAATAAGTTCTCCTATAATTCAATATAGTTCTCCTATGATAACTTCGAGACAGAAAAATAACAAATTGAAAAACTAAAACAGTGAAGAACTTGTATTGTTTGATTTCACTTAATTTTTTTTTTAATTTTCCTGTTCTAGTAGAACACCTAGAACAAGATCAGGGGGAAAAAAGAATAATTCCTTTGTTTTATTTTCAACTCTCTTAACCTCATTAAAAGTTGTATTTTTTTTTCCTTCAGAACAGGTGCACTATTTTAAATTTTGCACCATTCAATGGAGAACGGATTTCAATGCATACATCTTCAGTTATTTTTATCTTAGCTTTAAAAATGTTGGAATGAGACCACTTCAGTGTCTAAACCATCAAGCAAGATTTCATACTAATTTTCTGTATTATATTCAGTATAGGGCTTTAGAGGCATAAGAGGCTACCATAACTGTCGTTGTCTAGTCCTTTGAACCTTCTGGCCTAATGATAACTGGATTACAAGGCGCATGGAGCTTAAAATAATTTACTTTTGTGAACTGAAGAAAAATGCAAATGTTCATCAAAATTTCTTCCTAAAATGTGCAATTCCATATGCTCATTTTTGTAAAACCTCTAAACAACAGGCTGCATTCTTATCCAGCACTGTGCAAAATAAGAAGCACAATTTCTGTGGCACATTTGTGATCTCTTCTGTAAAGTTACATTTCTACAAGAATTTGTGTTTCATTGCATCACAAAATACCCTAATGAATGGCAAAATATTTTCAAGATTTCAGAGTCAAGATTTCTCTAGTTGCTTAATTATGCAGAGACTTTATAGTTCAGCACTCCTGAATGTGAACTGTGACTGCTACTTCACCAGAAGAAAGAAGCAGGACTTAACCTCTTCTGAAGACATTTTCTCAGCCAATTTATGACTGCTTTGGCAGCTCTGTTACCTTATTTGCCAAAATTTATCAAACTTAAATTAAGTCTGCCTGCATTTGAAAAGTTCACAGAGACATTCAAATTTGGAAAACTAAAATCAGTACTGGAAGGAAAAGATTTTTACACCACGGAAGCATTTAGAAATAGGAGTTTCAGTGTTCTGCTTGAGTGATGAACAAAGTTTTTCAAGTAGAAGTTGAATATATCTTCTTCACTTTAGCCAGTAACACTCTCTTAGACAAACTGATAAAGTATGGGACAGATGATGAGTCTGTGATGTGTGTTGAAAACTGACTGAAGAGTTGGGAGGTGAAATGCATGTAGGGTGGTGAAGTGCAAGAAGCAGCATAAAGTCCATCCAGCGACCAGTTCTCTTATACCTGGAGTACTGAATCCAGTGATGGCTCCCCAGTATGAGAGACATGGACAGAGAGAGTCCCACAAAGAGTCACGAATTATTCAGGGACTGGAACTGCAGGCATACCAGGGAATGTGAGAGTGCATGTTCAGCCTGGGGTAGAGAAGGTTCAAGAAGAATCATCTGTGCTTATAAATACTTGACAGGGAAGTAAAGAAGATGGAGACAGACTCAGCTCAATGGTACCAAGAGAAATAACAAGAAAATTTGGCACAAATTGAAACAGAAGTAATACAGATCAAACATATTTTTTTCTCACTGTAAGGCTGATTGAACATTCAAACAAGTTGTTCAGGGAGGCTGTGGGGTCTCTATCCAGAGATACTCAAAACTCAACTGGACATGGCTCTGATCACCCCACTCCAGGTGGCCTTGCTCTCAGTGGGGGGACTTGAACTAGATTATATTCAGAGGTGCCTTCCAGCCTCAGATACTGTCTGTGTGATTCTGGGAATATTGTGCCCTCTCCTAGGTAAAGAACTGAGTACAGTGCATACTGCGGAAAGCCATGGAAACCAGGATATTGTAAACACAAATTGAGTGTCATGAGTCTTGACATTAGCCACAGATCAACAACTGTCAGACCAATACCAGAAAACAGAGGAAAGGTGCATAACATGGGTGGTTGTGGACTGATCTGATTTCCTACAAAGACCCCTGCCTGTAGAGATGTGATGGAAATGTTTTAATTCACCCATACGAAATCACATAGAAGCAAGCGCCGACAGTGGAACTGCTGTGTGTTGAAGCCCAGCCACTGCATGAACACCAGCACTGAGAAGTGGCTGGAAGAAGCATTGACTTCTGTGGATGTAGCCAACATCTACTCTGGAGTGGAGATCACAATGTACATCAGTGTGAGTAAGGAAAAAGCTTTACCCTGACACGTTTTTTTCCTCTGATCTTCTACCTAAAAGATTGAACTCTGGCAAGTACATTCCCCCCATGACAAATTTCACAGTGAATATATACACATACACATAGATGTTTTTTAATATTTGTGCTTTTTGTTCCTTCAACATTAATCAAAAAAGTTATACAGAACAGTTCTTTTAAAAAGTCTTGCATTTAGAGCCATTGAGGCCTACAATATATTTCCTTCTTACTTCACACATCATTGAGTCAACAGGTAGTCATGGCATCTTTGGAGCCATTCTGGCTTATGATAAAAACGCAAAGCATTAAAGATGTGTGCTTGAAATCATTATAGATTTTTTTCCTAGAAAATCATAATGCATGTCTAATAGTCAACTTAAAATCTCAGGTTGGTGTCCATTTTAGTACTTCAGATTTAAAATGTGATTCAAATCATGGTCCAAATGTTCATGTTTTATTTTCATTTTCTTGGTCTCAGCTTTTGAAAACTTCAAAGACTCAACTGCCAGGACCTAGAACATATGCAAGAACTTGTAATAATGACCTCGTGAAAAAAGCAATGATAGCAGAACTGGGCTAATCATAGATTTAAAAAACCCCATGCATCTTTCTAGTACTGTTTTCAAATAAGGATGTTGCAATACATTTGTCGACATTAAGAGTCACAGCACTCTGTATGACTGCAGCTGTTACAGACACTCCCCAAAACGAAACGAGAGCCGATTTGAAGAGTAGCAGGTATTTAGAGAGGCAGCAATCTCACAATTAAAACTCTGAGGTCCCTGATGACAGACCTTGCAGTAGACCACCTTGCTGAAATTAGAATTCTGAATTCTGAAAAAAGTTCTCTTTATTGCCGTATTCATCCTTTATTCCCCAATTAACCCTCTAGCAGGATATAGAATCAAGTAATTGTTTTAGTTGGAAGGGGCCTTAATCATCATCTTGTTGCAACCCCTCCACCACTGGCAGGGACACCTCCAAAATACAAGACATGGAAGTATTTTGTTTTATAAATTCTTGTGAAGTACACTTTATCTTATTAAGTTGAAAACTTTGCCAGGGTTTGAAAAAAAAGCTGAATACATACGGCTGCTGTCAAACTGTTCTCCTGATAAAGGCAATTAAAATCAGTATCCTGATGTTATTTGTAATATTTATTGGTAACATGTTGAAAATGAAATATCATATTACAATGGAACTGTGCTATCTAAGTGCCTAGACGAAATAAATATCCAAAGGGAATCAGTATGAACATCTCATCTCAATATAAGCAACTTCATACTCTGACTTCTGTAGCTTGAGCTGAGGTCTATTACGAGCACAAACTATAGTGCATTAATCAAGATATAATTATTTGCTTACCTTGACCCCCAAACTGAATGCACTGGAACTGTGGAGCCAATGTAACAGCATAACCGCTAATACCTAAGCATTTTTGTGATGTTGTATCACCGCAGAGAGACACAACACACAAGGGGCTTTGAGAAGTATGTGAGTGATTCACCAAAGGGACAAGGATGTTTGTGGCTGCTCATAGGAGACATCCCTATTAAAAACCTGCAAGGTAGGATAAGCACCAGTAACTACTAACTACTGTCCTGTCCATCATATGAGAATGGCTGTCAAGGATATGTTTTCAAGACCCAACACCCTGATAAATGCATGTGGACATATTTATACACATTCACTTGTAACACTTTTCATCCAATACGTGGTAGATCACATTGTTTATGAAGATGTTATCCGTACTGATGGATTGATTTGCAATTCCATCTGGACCAATGGCATTACACAGGATTTACTAAAGCAATATTTTTACTCAGTAAAGTATTTAGAGATAACATCGAGAAAACATCTAAGTTCAGTCCACTAAATTTCTATCAAAAGAATTTTAAAACATTAATTCTAAAATGAGTTGGCTTTTAATGTCATGCTGACACAAGGCAAATACTGTTTAGGTGTCTGGGCACCTTCACTGAAGTAACAGCAAAGAAAATCAACAATACAAATTGGCTGAGGAACTTCATACAATTAATTGGCTGCAAAACTACTTGCATGAAGTGACAATTCTCAAAGCACACAATGTAATAATACAGTAATAAAATGCATAACGTGCTATTTTCATCATGATGACAGTATAAAAGTTAGAATCAAAGAAAAACACATTCCTTACATTATAGCATAGACTACCTGAAAGTTAAATAATTCAACAACAGCAAAAATTATTGTCATATAAATTAAACATTATGCTTAGGAAAAGACAGCGCATATGATTACTTGTATAGCAAAATGCAAAAGAAGCCCTGAGCTGCACTGTTGAAACTTGATGCTGAATTGCCTACACAATCCCTAAGAATTTCAGTTTGTCTTCTTCCTTCTCCAGCACCTCTTGAATCTACAGCTGAGCTTTTAGCAAATTTAGCAGTAGTGACACATTCTGAAAAACACTGCTAAAATTTTCATGAAAATAGGCAACTAGATAGATGTAAATTACTAATCCCTTTCCAGAATTTACACATTGGAGAGAAAACACAATCATACTATTAAACAATGACAATTCACAGAAGGAAAAGGACTAGAAAGCCAGTATTTTTTTTACAGCTGACCACTGTCGTGGTGCACGGAAATCGGGGTGACCTGCCTCAGTGACAAACAGGGGCCCCCTTTCAAACTCTGCAGAATCCCAGCTACCAGTAGAGGTTCGGTGCAGGAACAAAAAGACAGCAGCATGGGTCTTGGGGTGGAACTGGAGTAGGTTTTATTAAGGGATAGTTCCCTCCAGTTCAGGACTCCAAACACCCAAGACCCCGACTGGGGCTTAACAGGAGTTTTTATAACATTTCTTGAGAGAAGAGGTTTAGGGTAACAAATCAATAGGGGAATGGTTGGGGAGGGGTCTAAGGCAGGACATTTTACACTTGAACCAATACAGGAGCACTAGGGAGGGGAATAACTTGGGTAAACCAGTGGGGCTCTAAAGGATACAAATTGACAGGAAATTTACTAGAAGAGAGGGCAGGTTAGGGGAAGGATTGACACCTAGAGGGAGGAGGAGTAAGGAAGGTTCTGGGGAAAAGCGTAGGGGTAGGAGGGATTGACAACTGGAAAGGGGAGGGGTTTGAAACTTGGTAGCGAGTGGCGGGGTAACAAACAGAAGGACTGACACTTAACTGAACTGAACAACGAGAGAGCAAGTCTAAATTTAGAAACATAAGATACAAAATGAGGACCCTGTGCCACTCCAAAGGCAGGGGGAGGACAACACAAAGGGATTGTAAAATCACAAATTAAACAGTGAGCATGCCAATAAAACGAAAGAAAATACACTGCAACAGACCACCACAGAAAATAAAGATTTTCACCTTATTTTTTTCTTTGCTTGTTTTTGAAGGGTTAAATAAGAGTCTGAAGATAGCTAAGTAATTTTCTCACTTTAGATTTTAAATGTTAACAAACTCCTTGATACTTGTGACTATTAATTACTTTTTTCATGTATTCTAAACTGATGCGGTTTCTGCAAGTGATTGTATTTCTTTGTATCTATAATAATCTCTGCTAAATGTGGATCAATCCTAGCATCATAGAGTGTTTGGGTTTGAAGAGTTCTTAAAGATAATCTAGTTCCAACCCCCCTACCACGGGCAGGGACACCTTCCAACCTGGGTTTATACACCTCCAGGGATGGGACATCCACAACTTCTCTGGGCAACTTGTTGCAGTGCCTCACCACCCTCACAGTAAAGAATTTGTTCCTAATATCTCATCTAAGCCTACCCTCCTTCAAATTAATGCCATCCCCTATTGTCCTACCACTGCACTTCCTTGTGAAAAGCCTCTTTCTAGCTTTCTTTTAGTGTTCTCCTTCTACGTACTGACGGCCTACAAAAATTACTACTATTTTTGAAGCCATGTTCTATTTACTTCCTACTCTAATCTCTAATGCAGAAATTCCCTATACTTCTGCAGAAATTATTAAAAATTAAGATCAGAAAGTTACACTTTTGAAATACTAAAACTTGTAGAAAATCAAACATACGGTTCTCAGCCTGTGGTATACAATTTCAAAAATATTACTAAAGTAAATTATCTCAAAAATAATATCACAATACCATAGATACATATAGCAGGTCACTTCATTATAGTGTTTATATAAATATATATTTATGTACTTAATTGGTAAATGTATTTTTATATGTATAAATAATGTACTCAGTACTAATATCTTTATTATTTGAAGTACACGTATGAAAAACTTATAAGACTATAGTTAGATTTTTTTAGCAAATATATAACATCCATTAAAATGCAGTAGATTTAAAAAGTTTATCTTTTTTTTAAGTTTATTTTTGAGAAAATGCTATACTATAATGAATGAATTTTTCCCTTGTCTCTTTGATGCAATTTTATTACTTGCCATTCAATCTGTTAATTTGTGGTCAAGACAATGTTTATGTTTGTCCTCTTCACACAGTAAAAATCTTTATCTCAATTCAGCAAAAACTGAACTTTTTGGCAGAACACAGTATAGTGGTTATTGATAAATGAAGAGCAGCAGCCTGTAAATATGATAATATGTTGTATGACAAGGAAAGAAAAAAGAGAAAATAAGATACAGAGTAGTTCATATTCAAAAGTTTGGTTGTTTATTTCTCAAAACAGATTCA
Organism: Hypocryptadius cinnamomeus; assembly: GCA_013400635.1. Taxonomy (NCBI): domain Eukaryota; kingdom Metazoa; phylum Chordata; class Aves; order Passeriformes; family Zosteropidae; genus Hypocryptadius; species Hypocryptadius cinnamomeus. The sequence goes on along the minus strand of VYZP01028724.1, from coordinate 8,934 downwards.
TATGCATTCAAGGAAACATACAACTTGTCGTTGCCCTGGCAAAATTTGTTTCCAGTTGTATATATCCATGCCTTTGTGCACCCTCTCCATTCCCCCAGATTTCTCATTTCGTCCTTTAACAATACCCTATGGTCACTGTATTGTTCCTACTTATTATTTTATCTTCTGTCCCATCTTTGAATTGTGGTGATTTTTTTTCCATTGAAAGTTTCATAATTGCCTGTTCCATTTCTCAGAATCTTCTTGCCTGCTGTATCTTGTGTTCTCTTATAGTCTGGTACTTCAGGATAGGTTTTTCCAGCAATTTCTTTCACTTTGCATTTGCAGGATCGACTTAATATGTGGAACTGGAAATCTCACCTAATTTTCATATTCATACACACTAGGCTTCTGTATTTGAGCTAGTCACCTTAGGCTCTTTCATAATCATTTATGAGAAATAGACACTTCTACAGTACATCATATTAAAAGACCACTATGAGTGTAAAGGGTCTGAATGACAAGGTTTTAAAACAAGGTGGGCTACCAGGTTGGCTTCTGTGAGAAGCTCCTGAAAGCTCCTGGAAGCTTCCCCTGGAGCCAATGCCTGCTGGCTCCAAGATGCACCCACAGCTGGTCAAGGATGAGCCCATCAGCGACAGTGATAGCACCCTTGGGATAATGTGTTCAAGAAAGGCATAAAAACTGCAATTTTAGCTGGAGAGAGGTATGAGACCATGAGGGAAATGGCCCTGCACACACCAAGGTCAGTGAAAAAGGAGGGGGAGAAAGTGCTTCAGACACCACAGCAGAGCTCCTTTGCAATCTGTGATGAAGACCATGATCAGGCAGGCTGGACCTCATGGAGGTGCACAATGGAGCAGATACTCACCTGCAGCCTCTGGAGAACCTCATACTGCAGCAGGTGGATGCACCTGAAGGAGACTTGGTCCCATGGGAACCATACTGAAGTTGGCTCCTGGCAGAACCTGTGAAGAAGCCCACACTGCAGCAGATTTGCTGTTAGGACTTGTGACCCCATGGGATAGCCCACACTGGAACAGTCTGTTCCTGAAGAACTACAACCCATGGAAGAGATCTGTGGTGGAGCAGTTCAGGAAGAACTTCATCCTGTGTGACTGACTCAGTCTGGAGAAGTTTTTTGAGGACTCTCTCCCATGGGAGGGACCTCACCCTGGAGCAGAGGAAGAGTCTGAGAAGACCTGCCCATGAGGAGGAAGGAATGGCAGAGACAGTGTGTGGTGAACTGGCATTGACCCCCATTCTGTGTCATCCCTGCACTGTTTTGGTGGAGGAGGTAGAAAAGATCTTGAGTAAAGTTAGGCCCAGGAAGAAGGGATGAGTAGGGGGAAAGTGTTTTAATATTTGGTTTTATTTCTCATTATCCTACTCAGATTTCATTGGTAATAAACTAATTTCCCCAAGCTGAGGCTGTTTTGCCAGTGACAGTAATCCTGAGTGATCTCTCCCTGTTCTTATCTGGATCCATAAGCTTTTTGTTAGATTTCTTCTCACCTGCCCAGCTGAGAAGGGAGAGTGATAGAGCCAAGGTCAGCCCAACACAACAGGAAAGACAAAGGTATATGAGTCAAGTTGAAGGTTGCCACAGTGATTTGGGGTTCAGGAGAAGCTGAAAAAAATAGGTATGTTCAGGTTGGGGAAAAGGAAATATATAGGTGTCCTAGGTTGAGAAGGAAGTGAGGTTTTTTGGGAGGTTGTGGTTAAACCAATCAGAGCTTGGCTTTGAATATTGGCACCTGGTTTGGCCACTGAAGTTTTGAACCACCTCTGAGAACACACAGGGGTTAAAAGAGCAGAGAATGCCCAGGAGAACCCTCTTGGTTCCGGTCCTTGAAGGAGGTCAGAGCTCCCCTGCCCAGCCAGGGCTGG
>VYZP01028722.1:0-10361 GCA_013400635.1 Hypocryptadius cinnamomeus | reverse complement strand
CTAAGCAATCTTAGCAGGCTCCCTTCTGTGGTTTACTAGGTTTGTGCATTGTGTCAAATATCCTGATCCCACTGAAGATTTTTCCATTTATTTAATGAAATTTTCATGGGTAGACCCAAAGAAGTCTGTTGTAATTATTAGTGTAAAGTATATGCATGGCCAGAATCAGGGAATCCAAGTCATGGTAACTGACCAGGAGCAAGCAATCATTCCCTTCTGGTCAATACAACTCCTGCAGCTGTATTGTTTGCTCAAGCTCTGAGCTGGGGCACTTGTGGGTTTGAACATAACTGTGGTTAAGTTCCTTGACGGCGAAAGTGATCACCTCTGAAGGCTAGGATCACTTCTGCCATGTTTGTATAATCAAACAAGTATTTGGGGAAGGGAAAAAAGCTTTGGCTGCTTTGAAAAGTCACAAAGCAAAAAATGTCAAAACAGCGTGGCTGAAGTGCACTTTAATGAATGTGAATAATACAAAACTTATTTCTGTAGACAGGCTTTTCAGCTGAATAGTCTCTTCAGTCTACTGTGTTTCATTTTGTTAGCTTATCACTGACATTTTAACCAATCCTTCCCGGGGTCCATCTGGTGGTCCATCTGTCTTCAGCATCTACAGTTCACTGTGTGACAAATGACGTATACACTATTAAAGAATAACAATTAGCTACAACATTAAACATAAAGGTTACACAAATTGGACGCTTCTGTTAACAAACAGTGTCACACTAAGGCACGAAGAATTTAGCAGGTCAGACAGTAAAAGTGCACTTTATATCACAGAGCAAAACATATTTAGGTCAAATGATTTGCTGTGATTTTTTTTTTCTACCCCTTGGGTCTTCTGAATAACAGATGTTGGCTGTACAGTGTTTTGATTATGCAGAACCTTTTTAATGCAGTAATGTTCACTATAAAGGTCAGATTTACATGCAAAGCAAAATAGTCAAATTATTCATCAACCAAACATTTGTCATTCACCATGCATTACTTCAGGCTAATCACCTTGAAGCGGGGAAATTATTGGACCCTTCTCTTTAAAAAAGCATAGCAAATTTTCAGTACAGCTGCAGTGTGAGCTTAACACTAGTTCTACCTGCTCTGGTTCAAAATAATCTCTCCCCTGATACAGGGAGGTTTTGTATGCACTGTGTCAAATTACCTGAGACCAAAAGAGGAAAGAGTTAACAGCTGAACTGGGTTCATTGACTCCTGGCTCTTTCTGCGGAGTATGACTGTATACCTATGCACAGAGAGGAAGTCTGCAGTATTCCAGGTATCAGCCAAGTGATGGAGAAATCGCCCAGGCTCCCAGCAAAAGGTAGTGCTAGAAGAATGGTGACGTAAGGCTAAAAAGAAAACTGGTGAAAGTGGCAGGGCAACCTTTTAACACACCAGTGACCTTGCATCGGCATGGTTCACTAGTTCAGCAAGTCTCTTCCAGTCATTTCATGCCAAAAAGTGGCATCCATCCAAATTCCTTGCATACTAATGTTGCATTCTGTTAGGTGCAGCTCTCCCACCTGTTGTCTCCCTTTAAAAAACCTTGAATGCTTAATGAGTACTTCTGACCTGGTAAAATGTGACTGGACTTTGCAAGTATAGCCACACTGTAACAGATCTTGGGAAGCAGGTTGAGAGAACAAATCAAATCCATACTCTTGCAGAGTTTGGGGTGTTTTTTTATATTTTTAAGAGCTTTTTTTTTTTTAATTAATTCAAGACCCCACAATTAATTGGAAAAGAGAAGTGGTCTTGAAATTTGAGATTTCTTTTCTCTCCTGAGTCATTAATTCTGGCCCCTTTCTTTTCTTGAGACACAAGGCTCAGCTACTGTCCCCTTTGTTTCTTTCTTCCCCTCTCCTGTAGCTCACCTCATCAGCACCTCCTTTTTAAACTTCATCTGTGTGCATGAGCTGACAACAGGCAGAAAGAGTGCATGGAGCTACTTTTATTTAAGTACTCACTTCTCTGTTCTGAAAATTATTTCTTGATGGGAAAGAAGGGCGCATCCCACCCTAAATCCTAGGCAGAGAAGAGTATTAACCTGAGCTTTCAGAGATTGAATTGCTGATGTTGTTACTAAGAAGAAATATGTTTAAAGCCCGTACTCTTTTCTGATTTATCCTGTGCTCTGTAAGAGAGACTGTGTGCCCTGCTAAATGCATGAACAGTTGTAGATACTAACTCATGTTTGTCAGTGGAACTGTGGATTACCAGTGTATCACTCAGGTTTTTTGCTCTTTCAGGGCTTGGCAATCCACCTTGGAATGTTTGGCTATTGCTTCACTCAGACTGCTGTGGTGAATTAATATGCTCTGGGGGAGGCACAGATATGACCCTACAGAGATATGGAGCACATACAAGATTTCAGGGGAGTGTTGAGAAGCACAAGATCATACATATTAGGGGGAGGACTGTGAAGGACAGATTTAGGAAGAATGTGGAGGAGGATTGCAATTAATGCATTTAGCCCATGTCAGAGTGGTACCAGCCCCTGCTGTGTTGGACCCTCAACTTGGTTACTGTTCACCTTCAGACCAGAGCTCTGGGTAGGAGTCAAGTAATGAAGGAAGACCTTGGCTCTGACAAGGAATGGATGGTCAGTTTGAAGGGCAGAAATTAGCTGTGGGATGAGCTATAATTTTGTGTGTGGAGTGACAAGGTTTTTATTGATAATGGGGGAAAGTGGATGAGCAGAATGGTGAAGAAATTTCCTAGTGATGCAAGTTAATCAAATGCAGGGATTGAGGGAACCTTAAAGAATGCTAATGGCTCTGCCAGGGTGATAGTGATTGAAAATCAGCACTGATAGACACAAAACTACATGAATTATTGACAGATTTCACACTGTTTTCATGGTGGAAGCTTACTAAAACCTCTTTTTATGCTGCAAAATGTCTGACAATAGCAATACATGTTGCTCGTGGGATATAAGTGACAAGGAGCATGTGCTCTATAGTAAATGCTGTTAAGATTTTTTGCCAAATGACAGCTGTCCCAGTAGTGAACTTCATTATGTTCAAATTTTTCCATTCTCTTTCCTGTCCTACAGTATTGGAGGAAAGTAAAATTGACACTCTCCTTCAGAGATGGCTTCACCTGGCGCGTGAAATGATCTTTGATGCTTTCTGCATCTTAAAATGTGTAAGCACTCTTGAATTCTTCAGGAAGAAAGACCTTCTCCAAAGGCAAGGTAAAGGAGGAATATAGTCCTCCAGACTGTGGCAAAACATCATAATTATGTTTAATATTCTTAATAGCAATACTATTATAGTTATAATATAGTTATTTTAAATACCATGTTGAAATATTAAAAGAGCAGGTGTAGTTTTTAGGATTTACCAAGGCCACATATTTCTATCCAAAAAATGTAAAGTTGACTGCCAGTTCCACAAAACTATTAAAAGCTTCATACTTTTAAGCATGTAGTAAATTACATGGCCGTACAAGTACTGGAGAAATTCTTATTTGTTTGGTTTTTACAGTCAATAGTTGGCATAGCATTTGTTTTCCCTTTGTTGTTTTTTTTTTTTTTTAGCAACCTAATGCAGAGTGCCTAAATGTTGCACTTAATTTATTTTTCTGCTTGAATGGCAAATGCCAATTTGTCTGGAGGCAACAATTTCACTTACTATCAGCCAGTATTCTTCTCTCAGCAACAAAGGCAGAATATTTTTGAAAGAAAATATGTAGTAACATTAAGAAAAAATTACCACCCTTAGAAAAGTTTTAGAATAAAACTTGAAAGTGTCAAAATTGCTGTAATAGCTTCTGTATCTATTTGAGAAAATGATGATCAGACCTTAAATTTATGAATGAGATTTTACTGTCCTTTCAGAACAGAGAGGGCATCCTCTAGCATTGTTTCCAGTTTTCAGTACTAAAAGGAAAACAAATTAATACTTCCTAAGAGTGCTGTTGGTGAGGAATGCAGCTCAAGTGTGGAATGGCCACGTTGCCTGTCTGGTCAGCCCAATGGACTTGGTGTGGTTCAGCCACAAGAAGCGAGTGTCCCTGTGACTGCTCATCAACCCTCTCCATTGCCACTCAAAATCCACATCAATTCTGCTTGCTGGGTCTGGGGTGGAAACTCAGGTGCTGTGGGGTTGTGAAACTGCACTGCATGGTCTGAGGGCAGAGCTGCAGCAGAGCAGCTTCAGCTGCCCCTCCACAGCCCCACTGCTTCAGGTAGTGCTGGACTGTAAAAAGATGTTCAGAATTTGCATCAAATTCCCATAAGTCTCAGTTACTCGAACCTGCTTCAAAACTAACCATTGCAGAGCTGTCAGGCTTTTGTTCCACTTTATGAATGCCCTTGATAAGAAGGTTAGGCTGTATGATTGGGTTTTGTTTTTTCTTTGTTGCCTGTAAAAGTGCCCAACTGATAATCTTAGAGAATAAAATCCCCTTTTCAGTCACAAAGCAGATAACTGCCTGTGAAGTGACAGTGCAGGTCTCAGTTCTGACCCGTGAGGAGATGAAGGAAGATGAAAGACTGTACAATTTTCAGTTCATACTTATTCAGACCTGACTGGCACCCAAGACATTAAGTGCATCTGGCAACGATGTCACGTTACAGACACCTGCCCTTCCTGAGATAGACTGAAATTTCTGTGTGTGTTTTTGCCACTGATAGAACATCTCTGGGATATCCTGAAAGTTTAAAATTTTCACTTGTTTTTTGTTTGATCATAGGCTTTTTTTCCCCATGGAAAGAATAATATTTATTTCATAAAAAGTATTATTTTGGAGCTATATAATAATTTTTAATAGCTTGAAATGCATCTCTATAAGGTTGAATGCTTCAAATTAATAATGTCAGAATATAAAGTTATAGAACTTCCAACAAAACTGTATTTTCTAAGGAGCAAAATAGAAGCACTTTTGGTTTGTGGGCTATTTTTGTTAAGACTGTTTACTTAGAAAACTCTTCAGCAGTTACAGTGTTCTGGTGCTGAGTAGAGAGGCAAGTCCAGACTCACATTAAAGTAACTGTTCCTGGCAATTTCTGATCTGAGATAGATCCAAACTGACAAAATAAAACCAAAATGCTATGGGCTGTGATGTTGCATGGTATTGTCCACTGAATTGCAAGCTGGGCAACAGAGTACCAATTTTCCTTCCAATTCCTAGTCATTCCTATTTCAATGTTCTGCTCCATCCTGATGACACTTGTTCCACTAATTTAGGAAGATGCTAATTTCCCTTAAGGGTTTAAACAGGTTCTGTACTGTTGTAGACACAGTGCCAATATTTCCCTATATTTTATGTGGCCCCTATGGTTCAGGTTTTCTTACTAATCTCAGATGTTTGGTGCAGATTCAACACTTCATTTTCACAGAGCTTGTTGCCACAGAAGAGTTTCTTTTAGGCAAGTCTTACATGCTGTAGTCAGGTAGAAATATTGACTGTCTCTGTGGTTGCAGTAAAGGCCTTGGGTAACAAGCAGCCATGGACTGTGAAATATACTTAACAATACTATTTGAGCAAAAAAGATCTCTGGGTGAAGGACTCTGTATCGTAGGGGTATTTGTACCAGTCTAGATACAAGTATTGCTGTTTAAAACAGTCCTGAAAACAGTTTATTTATTCTATTTCTAAATACTTCCAGTCATTTGGAAGCTTTTTACTTGCTGTCAGTTAATCTTGTCACTTAGCCAATTTCAGGAGTGCTCAAGACAGTACTTTCCTGGATCAGCTTTGACAACATGTCCAAAGAATTGTTCGAAGTAACAATACTAAATAAATAGTGTGGGGATTGGCCATTCTTTCATGCTCAGCTCTATCTGCACCTCCTTTCTAATCACATCAAAAGGTTGCCTAGGTGTCTTGCTTTGTAATATTGTCAATAGTAAGCTTGGAACTTGAGAAGTGGACATGAAGCTCCCACTAGGATGTGCATGGCATTGCTGGCAGAGCTGACTGACTGCAGTGCACAGTGATTCTTGAGCAAAGCCGCCAGGTCACATTATCTGTTTCCTGCAAGCATTCAGCACTAGCCTGACACCTGAGGAAGTGCTCAGAAATCCCTTCAAGTTCATAAGCAGGGAAGCCAGATTACTTCTTTTTCCTTGCTTGCATTCTGTCTTTAACCTTCATACAGCATGATATGCTCCTTTTCTTAGTAAAAACAGCTAGAGGACCTGACCTCAATTTCCCAGGATTCTGTGTTTGTCAGCAGGGAGCTAGCATCAATGTAAGAGGGAAAAGCTGTGTTTCTCTATCTGTTTGCCTCGAGCTCAGTAGCCAGGCTCCATTGCAACAAGGGAACTGGTCTTTGCTGTGTGTTTGTGTATGGGGTAACAGTGGGGTTTCCATCGAGGGCTGGAGCTCTTAGATGTTATTGTAACAGAAATAATTCGGGAAATAATGGCTGTGCTGGCAGGGAGGCAAATCAGAGGTTGGCAGGGAATCTTCCCTCAGTCCAGGTCCCTATTTGAATGTGCAGGTAAGCTAGCTGTGCAAATTAGCTTGTCCAGCTTCTGGTACACAGGGAACAAAACTGATTTAGCCTGGTTTTTGCCTATGAATGTTACTGTGTGATGGGATGCTTCCTGTGGCCTTCATAAGCACTGACTAAGGCTCTATGTGTGTGGTACAATCACATTTGAAAGTGGATTCAGAGCAAAGTTGAGTTGTAATTGTAGGTACACAGTTTGTGGTAAATGTGAGTGGGGCTGGCCCAGCCTCATCCCCAGTGGGCACAGCTGTGAGCAGCACTGACAGCAATGAGCCATGGAGTGCCCAGGGGCACTGACCAACCACCAAAGGGAACAGAGGCACACAGGTGCAGTGCATGAACAGGAGGGGATAAAAGGCTGGGCTAAAGAACAAGAAGGGCAGATGCTTGCAGTCTTCTGAAGTGACCTGATGTTATTGTGTATGGACAGAAGCCTGAAGCCTTCTGACATGGTAAGGTGTTACTCTGGCTGGGCTGAAGCTTTCTGAAATTGTATGGTGATACACAGAGTATCATGGCCATCTCAACTGCAACATATGCTGTGACAGTAATGGCTTTACAAATCTTGCCTGATGATGTCAAGAATGCTGGGGTATTGAGAATGCCATCCTAGGTGAATTGTATATAGAACAGAGAATGCTGCACATTTGAGAAAAAAAGCTTGAATGGCAAAATATACTATTGGAAGACTAATATGCTAGCAGCAGTCTCTGTTGAAAGGCAGAGCAAATAGACACCCCAGACCTCATAGATGCTTTGAGATTTTCTGTCCTGGCAGAAGGGAAGGGTGAAGACCTCAAACTCCACTTAGAGACTTCTCAAGCAAATGGTCTGCTTTTGCCTTGTCCTTGCAGAGTAGATAGCCAGATGACCTTTTCATGACTTTATGTGCTTGCTTATATGATGAAAGATATTGAAGTGTTGAGATTTCCATGTACAGAGAGAAAAACAAAATTACTTGTGCATCAAAGTGAGACAATTTCCTAGAAACAGACATTGTCATCTAGGGGGAGTAGAACAGAAGTGTCTAAAACCAATTGTGCACCTTCACTTTGTGCCTCAGAGCTTTGGCTGTTTGACTGGTGAGCCCACCACCAGCTCAGATTTCAATGGGTTTTGGTGAGACTGTTTCAGACACAGCTTCTAAGGCCCTGGCACTTCTCAGCCTATGAGAAGCTGAAGTAGCAAGAAATCAAGGTTTGAAGAGTCAACAAAACTACGCTGCTCTTCAAAACTTTTCAGTGTTGACAAACCTCCGTTTTTCAAAAGAAGAATGTTCCATCAGAAAACTCACAGGTATGCTTTGGAGATGGAGAGGAGGGAAAAGAGGTTTGTACTTTTCCTTCTGCCCTCCAAAGCAACAGGCCAGAAAGATGTTCTCATTGTATAAGCAAGGACTGAGTCATGGGGAATTGGTTCAAGAAAATTAGTTTAAAATGGAGTGGTGGAGATTTTCAGTGGGGGGAACTCTACAAATGTGATTTGTCTCTTCTGTGTTGCTGCCTGTTTCTGGGTTGAGATGGAAAGCTCTCAGGGAAGGCTCTGCCAGCACCCAGCTGAACCCCTCCAAGAGCCTGGAGGACTCCTAGTGGGAGTGGGCTTAGGATGAAAACTCCTAGTTACAATCCTGGTTGTGGTAGTAGACTTGCAAATTTGTGCAATACATTTGGATATAAGGATTTTTAAAACTGCATAGAAGTTTTTTTTCTTAAATTAATTGAGTGATTTAGGGGCCCAATGGTTTGCAAGTTACAATTATAACCCATGCAATGTAATGCAAAGGGCTCTAACTAAAATTCAGCAAGCTAGTGTTGCTGTTGAGGAGTTGATACAAATAGGAAAGTCATATGGCCATCATCTGGTTCAGCTGCTTGGTGAGAGCAGCCAGTGTCACCTGAGTCTAAAGGAACTAGCAACTTCACAAGGTGATTCTGTAAACAAGGTACATATTCAGAATTCTTGACATGTGCTGAAGCTGAAATTGAATGTGAAATGTTATCATGCTTTCATTTCTGTGTGATTAAGCTTTCTATAATACTAACCACAGAATTTGTACAATAAGTACAAAATTTATCAATGGAATTGAAGCCAGCAACAGACAGTATGATTCATAGCAAAATACTGTCACTACTAAATGCTTACTTGAAGTTTTGGCAGGGTTTTATTATACAGGACAAATGCTCTGACTCTTGTATGATTTTGCAAATCTCAGTTAGCTTTATTTTTCCCTTTAGCTGAAATTTTCAGGAACTTTAGGTTATTATAGCTGCATTGGAACAAAGGAGCTTATAAACTAGGCACAGAACTAAACTTAATCTGCAAAAGCATATGGTTAATATGGGGTTCAGGCATAGTGGGTGTGAAAGAGAAATGAATTTCAGCCAGCATGTGTTTATCAAGCATTGTCATTGCCAGCTATTTGAAATTCATTTTTTGCCATTTGGAAATGTTAACATTGTAATTCTTATGTTTTTCCAGACACAAAGAGCAAACAGACACTCTCTATGCGAATTAGATTTCTTTGATTAAGAGAAAAACAAACCAAACAAAAAAGTCCCCTTGAAAGAATGCCCTGGTGGGGTTTTCTTCTGACAGCCTGCTCTGCAGTTTGCTCTGCTCCACAAATAAAGGTCATCTAGAAATGGAAAGGAGAAGTGCACAAGAAAATATTTTTTCCCCCTGAGTTTCTCCTGTCATTGTGCCCTGAAGAACAACAGGCAAAATGCAGAGTGGGTGAGCATGGTGGTTGTTTTTCCCACTAGTTCAGAGGATTAAGCCCAGGATGTGCTGCCTGTTTACCTTGAGGGAATTCTTGAAGGACAGTCCTGAGAATGGATTAGCAGGCAGGGAGAGCCACAGAGGGTGTCATGTAGTGACTTTGGGGCAGTGAGGTGGCTGATTGGAGGGACTTGTAAATTCAGTGGTGCTGGGGGGGATGGCTCCAAGAGGGACAGGGGCTCACCTGGCAGCAGTGGGAGGTGCCAGGCAAGCATGTGCCTCTCCCAAGGGCAACTGCATCTTATCTGGGAAAGAAAAATAAAGTGGGTTTTGTAGCATGTTGTCTTTGCAACACAGATACAGGATTCTTTTTATAATAAAAATGTATTATATTTGAATATTCTCTTTATATCTTATTTGTTAAGATTATTTGTTGCAAAAACCTCACAAGGGTAGTCTAGCAGAAGTGGAATTATGCATATTTGCATAACAAAACCCAATCATTTTCATATTTCAACTGAAAACATGCGATACCTAATTCCTCATCACACATCAAATTAATACTTTATTCCTCTAAATATTGTTTATATTAAAGCTCTTTCTGTAAAGAGCATCATATAATTTTAATTATTATGCAAATTAAAACCAGAAACTGCTGGGCTTTGTGCTTTGTTTTTAAATCACAGTTCCTTAAAGTTTAAATTGCAGCCACTAGGGTCCCTTTTGTTTCATGAAGATGAGGGTGCAATTTCCAGTGCTGATGGTATTTTTTAGGATATGGGTCAAACCCAAGGGAGAGTTGAGTCAGGTGGGAGAGGACAGAGGTATGTGGATGGGTGGGCAGCAGGGCAGCTGCCATGAGGATGGAAGCCCTTTGCAGGGTATGGGAGGGTTAGACAAATCTCTCCTGTGGTTGGGAAGGCAGACTGGAAGGATCTACTCCCTAGACTGAACCAGCTGCACTGTAGCATTCATCTATGTCTGGGAAATCAAGATCCACTTACTTTCTTTGCTCATAAAAACAGGAAACTCAGTATCTGGATGGCAACTTAGCCAAAAGAAGAAATGCAAGGTGTGTGGGAGTGTCTGACTGCTGTGTGCCCTTTAGTGGCACTTAGAATATTCTTCCTTCCATTTATCAAATTCCCATTCCCCTCCACATGAATTTCTGGTTGCTTCCTCT
>VYZP01028721.1:0-12691 GCA_013400635.1 Hypocryptadius cinnamomeus | reverse complement strand
CTCTGAGTTTCCTCATAGCAGAAGGCAATTACCTAATGTTTGCACCTTGGGCATTCATCAGTCTTGTGTGGATTGAGCCCCAAAGCACTCGACAGAGCTCCAGAGAGATCAAGAGAACTATCAGAATATGAGCAAGAGCCAGAGCTGTAAGACTTGGATTCAGTTCAGCAGAACTCACTCAAATGCACAGGAGGAAAATAATGTTAGATGCAGCACTGTCACTCAGAAAGAAGAAAATGCTGGGCGCCACCACCAAGATGAGAAGGATTGAGAGAAATAACATGGCTTTCACAGACACGTTCTGTATTTGTTGCTACAGGGCAAAGACAGCAGGAGGAGGTGGCAAGACAAAGACAGTTTAATTTTTGCCCTATTGAATTACATTACAGAGTAAAACAGGAATAAAAACTTTGAGGAGTGGCTAATTTAAGTGGAAGTAAATTCATCATTGTGAATGTAGGTACATTTTATACTGTACTCATGAAGGCAATTTCTGAGGAATGAGCTCAGCAGGCGACTTGTGAGTAAGAAATTTCTAAGTGCTGTACTTTGATGGGAAGTACAAGAAGGAAGTGTTAAGAAGTACTCAAGACTATGATATGGAGTGGAGAAGGGGCAAAAGGACACTAATAGAAACATTTCATGAGGAAATCAGATAGGAAGTCACTTAGTATTGCATGAAGAAGTCCATTATGAACAAGTTGAAGAAACAAGTGAGGTGATGAAGGTGTAGACACAGAAATCAGACTAAAAGCCTTTTTTTTGTTGTTTGTTCTTTGTTTTTTCACTACTGCTATAGTTGTCATTTGCTGTTCATATGGCACCTTCCTAAATGTGAAAAATGTATATAGGCCAGACAGGTAACAGCCAGGAACCCTAGATTGTAGGAACCACTGTCTGTGCTGAGAGGAACATGTTTTCTGTAAATTTGATAATGGCAAAAGAACAAAGCAGATGTGGTCATGGAAAGAAGAAACTGCAAATTGACCAGATCATGCATCAGAAAAGACAGGTGATTAAGTTCTAGCGAGGTAGTGCTAGCTTGTCATTAGCTCAAGTGTGCTTCAGATTAAATATTTCTTAATCTTGCTGTTTACCAGTGGCCCAGTTTTACATGCTGTTTACTGTGACCAGTAACATGGTGACTTGCCCCCATTGCCACACACTTACATCCGACTACACAGCATCATCAGTTCTAAATGATTCTTAGTCCTGTTAATGGTGTAAAGTGAAGTTCTTATATAAAATAAACATCCTCTTGTCAAATCTACATCAATGGGGTACTTTTTAGGCTAGATGTACTATTATTGCTTGGAATTTTCCACCATATGGGCTGGCAGATTTCTTTCCATTATCAGTTGGCTCCAGTTCCTAATCAGAAGGAGAAATCACAGCACCGCAGGTTATGAAATAATGGAAAATTCCATCATTTCAGAAGTGTGGTTACTGATGGGAAAGTGATCGCTTTTCCTAACTCTTGTTTGGTTCATGAAGCAATGATTGCAAAGTTCAGCTTTGGGCAATTGAATACTACATTACTCCTTTGCAAAACACTACACTCCTCTCTTATTTTGTCTCTTAGTTTTAATTCTTTAGGTAAAATTCTCGCTTTGCTGCACGCAATGTGACTTAATTGAAGCAAGGATTTCAGATCTCTTTTCTTATAGGTCAGAACTGTACAGAAAATACTTTTCTATCTCAAGCATTTTCCTTAACAATTACTTGACTACAGCACATAGTTAAAAATTAACAATTTGGCATATATTCACTTCATCCACGTGCTGTTGTAAGCATCAAAAATAAGAAGATTTAGTCCACAGTTGCATTAGAATTACTGTATTGGAAACTTGGTTCCACCACAATTACTTTTAATCCAGTAAAACACAGTTTGCTGTCTCACAGAATACAATGAGCTGCATTGTATTCGATGTCTGGGAGGCTGAGGTTTTCTACAGGTAGGGTAGGGTAGGGTAATAAAACTGTCACAAAACACATCTGACATCCAGTAAATGCTGTGAACTAGAACTATGCAAATGCCACTGAGATTTCTAAATAAAGCCACATATTTAACATCCAGTTATCACCAAAGTTGTTCAGCAAGCATGTGAGGCACTTGCACTGCAAACTGATAGAGTCTCAGTTCCAACAAAGCACAGGTAGAAGTGAACCTCAGACTTTAATCTCCACAAGAATTCCTCATTATTCTACTTCTGAGCTTGGGAGAGTAGTAAGTGTGTTCTGCTACACAATGAAAAACATTCTGCAATGAACAAATACCAGGTCTTTCAGATGCAAGAATTAGAAAGCCAGCCTACAGAGGTAGAGCATGAGTCTAGACACTGCCTAGCACTGAGTAGCTAGGCTGTTTGCTACTACCCAAGTACGTAGCATGCTGTCAGAGTCACAGCCTTTTGTAGCCAATGGTGCCAGTACAGTCTGAGAGAGAGCCTGGGTAACACAGAAGGACTTGTCTTATTTTCTGCAGGTACTAATTGTTTCACTACCTTTGTGTAGTCTACTGCAGAGGGCCAGAAAGGTGGCTGAGTTCTAGGTGCTGCCACAGACTCTGTGAAAGTCTGACAGTTGTGCAGGGACAGTTTTTGAGGGCTCAAAAGCAATAAATGGTAACCATTCAAAGTTTCTGCACTGCTCAGAGAAGGCTCAAGGTCAGGAAGGGCAGAATCATTGTAGGGAGTTCCTAAGAAACTGGAAACCCTTGCCAAGGAGCAGATGAGAGAGGAAGGGTCTATTGGAGGGCAGGGTGTAACTCAGTCCAGAGACAAGGAAATGCTATCATAACTAGGTGGGGTCTACACAGTGTTGAGAGAAGTAATACACTTAATCCAGGCAATATGTTATTTTCTTTTGCGTTTCTGTATTTCCAGAGGTGGATGAAGTAAATAGCTATTAATTTTGAATACGCTGCCCACTGGCACTGCATGTATTCCCCTGATAACTCTTTGAGATAAGACAAATGGGGGCTCAGTAACCAGGAGCAGAGTCTAAGAGGATGCTGAGTGGGTGTATTTAATCTAGAAGGAATGGGGGTGCTTATCCTTCAAGGCTGTCATCAAGGACACTCAGCATGGTCAGAGGTATGCTGTTTCCTAGATCCAAGATGGGCAGGACTGGACGATCAGGAGTCACTGGCTACCCCTAACAGCTAAACAAAACAGACCAGCAGCTTGCTTTCTTGGAAGGCAAGTAGCATTGTATAGTCACACTCATATGGATAAACACTCTTGCTTCCCAAAACATGGATGACCTTTTCCATAGTGTCTACTGGAAGCAGCCCCTGGACTGTAATACACCTGGAACATTTGCAGTCATTGCCTGGGAGAGTTGACACAGGCCCGGTAGTGTGCTAGCAAACAAACAGAATGGATTATTTGAGCCAAACCTGTGCTGTGGTCCCTTTTATTTATAAAATAGGCTTAACCATGGAATCAAGTCTTGCCAGCACTATGCTGTTCCTCCAGAGAGTAAGTTTCCTTTAAATCCATTAGATTGGTTAAAGAGTACTCCAAATCTACACATCTGAGACCTGAAAGTCTCATTACAAGGCTGAAAGAGAAATCTGAGCTGTGGAAGTTGCTGGCAAATGAAATCCTTTACTGCTTCTCTTGAAGACTCCATACACATACACTAGGAGGGTATGATAGAGTGTTTGCTCTAAGAGAGGATGCCTGTCTCAGATATGAGAAACAGAAAAGCATAATTCAAATCACTGATAGACATTGCTCCTTGGCCCCGTGAGAACCACCACCACAACTATCCCTTGTGAATTGATGCATATATAATGGAATATCTGTTCTGAAAAACTGTGCAGGAAGATCAGATCTGATAGCCAAGTGATGCGGAATAGATTCGTTGCTACAGAGATAAATAAAATTATCTGGGATTGTTTCTATGTGAGAGCAGAGAGATGAAAGAGGATGACTATAAAGTTTTCACTGCACAAGGGAAGTGCATTAATAAGACAACGTTTCCAAAATCAAATACTCTTACATTAAGCAATACTTATACCAGATTAAAAAATAAAAATTCTAAATTGTATTTCTTAACACACAGAGCTGGAAATGTTCAGAACAGGGTTTTAACTTGGCCCTTGGGAACATTATGGTCTCAAAAATCCCTTGAGAGTTGGGAGATGTTTGACCCTGTTTCACTTTGAAAGCACAGGTACCAACTAGAAAGACCCCCAGGAAGTTTGCCACTGCTGTGAAGGGGAGATCTCTGAAGATGAGCTCCTGTCCCACTGTATGTGTATGGCAGAAATGAGGTGGCTTTTTCTTTCAGAAGTAGTGCAGAAATTACCTTTCTGATAAATTTCCTGTCTACTCCACATCTCTGTCAATGAGTAATTAATCCTTAGAGTAATTCATTCTATCAGATGATCTCTCATCTGCTGAACTGTCAAAAGATTGTTGACTTCACATGACTTTCAAACTGGATGATGCAGTTAGAAGTCAAATTTGATGTACAGAAATCAGGTTTCAAACCAGATGATGCTAAGATACAAAAATTCTCTAAAAATAATTTATTGTTTTGACTTATGTTCCAAATTACAGATTTTACCTCTTCATACATGCTGAACAAATCACTCCTAGCAAAGGCTTGTGATGATGATGATGATGATGATTTATGGCTTTAATTTCTAAGAGGCGGTACGGATTGAGATCTGGCTGATGTTTCCTGGCATTGGATTCACCCAACATAGCAAATATTTTTCATAGCTGCCTTAAACAATTTGTGAGCTTCAATGCCATTTTAAAAAATAATGTATTTTCAAGTCTAAGGAGGCAGACTTACAGCTGTGTCACACGTTTGAGCAAGTTTCTGTAACTCAGCTGAACTGTAGCAGGGACTACATTTATATATATGTAGGTTCTTTGTGATTGTCCCCTCAGTTTCATTGAAATTCAGTGTGACAGCTTCCCAGCTGGTATACATTTGTGCAGGACAAGTGGGCTCAAGTGTGCTTTTGTGCTGCTTGCTCCCTCTCTGGGTTTTACTGACCTCATCTAAAAGCTGATCATGACTGAAATAATGAGCAGGAATTTATTAGCACATTTTGCAAAACCTTTTTTATTTCCTCTCTTAGAGAAAGCTTGTTAGGTACGGTCTGAGTTTTGCACAGCCAGTCTGGCAGCTGTACCTGAGTCCCTGACTTAGGCTATAGTGAAATTCTTACCAAGTGTCCCTTGCCTCAGTGCAAGACTATAATCCTTCATTCCTAACACACTCTCCCTCTGGGGCTTTGGACGGGTACAGCTGTGGCTTTTGTGCCTTGCTTTGTTCCAAGGTTTTCAAAGACAGAACAGAAACATGTTCACAGCAGATCTATGACTGTATCTTATGGCATAGCTTTTCTCTTACAGTCAGCCACATGCTTTTGATGCTCTCTTAAATCATCAGATATAAACTTTAACCCCTTTAAAAAGTGTGGTGTGCCTAAGAGCATAAGAACAGCTAAAACCAAAGCTGACACACCTGTGCCAGTTGCCTGTCCACCATCTCCAGCATTCCCAGGCAGTGATGCATGCCAGGGGAAGCCTATCAGCAGTGTGGAACAAGTGTTCAGTGACACTGCATCAGCATTCTGTCCTTGGCACTTGGCATTCCCACCTGGCTGCTGCTGCAGGCACATGCCAGTGGAACCAGAACAGTGACAAATGCACCTCAGACTCTGTGTAAGAGGAACTGTCCAGGTTGTGTGGGTTTTTGGTGACTTGGGTGGGAAAGAGTTCACAAAGATCTGAATATGTCAATGCTCCGGTTTCTCTGTGACCATCTGTTCGTCTTCCCAAATTCTATGTATTCACATAGTCCTTCTGTCTTCTCCCCATCAGACTGCTCCATTCTTTCTTGTTGATGTCTCCCAGAAATGCCATTAAATTGTTTTGGGAAGTGGTCTCCAGAGCTGCCACACAATCTTGTGTGAACTCGTCTCAAGTAGCCACCAACTTCATTCCCTTTCACTCCTGTGCAGATAGAGTCCTTCCATATGAATCCTCTAGATGCTTTTAACACATTTAAATTCAGGGGAAGCCTCAGTGCAGAATGCACTGGGAGCATCTTTTGGAGAGGACCATTTTCCTTCTACGTCAGAAAATTTATTTCCCCCTCCTTTAAAAAAGGGGGTGGGGTAAAAATGTGTCTTGTCTACAGACAATCCAATCTCATGGAGGCAGAAGTCATTTCAACTATATAAAGAGGTCAAAAGAACTTAAAAATAAAAAAATATTGAAGGAGGAAGTGTGTGAAGCCTGGCCTGGTGTTTTCTGGAGCAAGCAGACCCCAAGGAGGCCTCCAGAGCCTGCTGTCTATTGGCTGACCCACCAAAACCTGTCCAGAAGCACACTGCTGGTGACAAAGATGTGAACACAATCCTTTCCCTTATTGTTGATTGTGCCTAGTAGGAGGAGATTTTATCAAAGCTTTTGGTACTGGTGTAACACATGGAGATACCAAGGAAAATGGGAAGGGCAGAGACTGTTCATTCCCAATTTTTAGTGCAATCACTATTACAAAGTCCTGCCAAATTTCTCAAAACTCCTTAGATTTGCTTTTGTTTCCTGTGGTATGTAGATGTTTGAGTGACGATTCAAGTGCAACTTATCTATTCATTATAAGCATGTGTTTCTTTACAATTTTTACAGTCTAAACTTTTTCCATATTTATATGAAATAATCTTCATTTCCAGGTTTATGTGATTTCCTGAAATATGTGTATTCTTACTGAGTAATATATTTTTTGGTGAAAATACCACAGATATATGTTTATGTGTATAATTTCAATTACAAGGTGTTCTCTTAGGCTGTGAAATGATTTTCCAAATAGAGTTCTGTAAATAATAATTTTTTTTCTGATTTGCTAGCTCAACCAAATGCTGAAAATAAAACTAATTCACAGTCAGCCCAAGTCAGCCAAACAAAATAAAACACAGTTCAGCTAGGGGGGGAAAAATCCTAAAAGGAACAGGATTCAGCTTCCTGGAGTTTGTTTGGCATTTTAAACTTTCTTTTTTAAATTAAACTCCTTGGAAATTAAACTTATTTTAAATTAAACTCTTTAAAAGCATGTACTGGGGAAACAAGCAAGCCTGCTTTTCCTCCCATTCCCTGGACTGCAGAGGAGTTGAGACGAGGCGAGGCGGACCCACCCTGACTGCAGCATCCCCTCGGCGTGGCTGACATCGGGCCGAATGGGGCGTTGCGGGGGTCGGGGGTATTCTAGACGTAAATTTAAAGAAAGAGGCCTAACAGCTGAAATAATTTTATGTTCTAGAAGTTATTGGGGTTTAAAAAAAAAAAATGAAAACACTGCGTTGACAAGAGTTGAGATTTTCCACCCTAAACTTGGGTCACGTTCAACTTCTCCGTGTGCTCGGGCAGGGATGACGCGGGGAGGAGGCCGCGGGGCGGCCGGGGCTGCCTCCTCGCTGTCGGGCTGCCTCGCAGCGCTGAGAGGGAGGAGAGGGCTGGAGTCGGGGCGGAGGGGCGGGCGAAGGAGAGGGCTGGAATCGGGGCGGAGGGGGGTTGGAGGCCGGCGGCCCTGACGGTGTGTGTGCCTTGCAGATCTTCGAGTGGTGGTACTTCCGCAAGTACGGCACCTCCTTCATCGAGCAGGTCTCGGTGAGCCACCTGCGCCCCCTGCTGGGCGGGGTGGACAACAGCGCGCCCAGCGCCGCCAGCGCGGCCGGCGGGGACGCGGACTCGAACCGCCAGAGCGTCTCAGGTGAGCGGCGCCGCGCTCCTGCTCCGCCCGGGCCAGAGGCACAGCCGCCTCGTTAATTGCTAATTCATCCTTCCGAGCTCACGCGGTGTGTTTCGTTCAGGCTGCGTGGTTAATGCATTTGCTTTCTCCTTGTTGTGAAAACCCTGCGAAATTGCGCGTGCCCTTTCTGCAGCATCCTTTGTCCAGCAGAGGGGATGCAAAGATGATTAAGGGGCTGGAGCATCTCTTATGAGGAAAGGCTGAAGGAGCTGGGCCTGTTCAGCCTCTAGAGGAGACAATGCAAAGGGACCTCGCATCAATGTCTGTGTGAAGAGAGAGTGTCGAAGGGATGGAGCTCAGTGGTGCCGAGCAATAGGACAAAGGGCAGTGGGCAGAAACTGATGTGTTCCACCTGAATGTGAGGAAGAACTTCTGTACTGTGCAGGTGACCATGCCCAGAGGGGCTGTGGAGTCTCCTTCCCTGGAGATGTTCTAGCACCATCTGAATGCAATCCTGTGCCATGTGCTCTGGGATGACCCTGTTAGAGCAGGGAGGTTGGGTGAGGTGAGCCACTGTGGTCCCTTTCAACTCAACCAGTTGTCTGATTCTGTGATTCTAAAGGCAGGCAGTACTTCCAGTGAAATCATTTTCAGTAATAACAAAGTTGTTAAAAAAATAATCAGACAAAAAAGTTAGAAATGTTCATCTGGTTTTGCATCACTTTGTTTTTTAGATAATAAAAATAAATTTTAAAAAAACCCTTACTTTTTGTAAGTAGTATGTAAACAACATTTGGATTTCACCTTAGTAAGTAGAAGCATGGTGGCTTTTACCAGCTTAAGGACTTCTTACTCTCCTGAGTCTGCTACGGATTTGCTTTGTGACTTTGGACAAGTCCTAACATAGTCAGGCTTTTTTAAAAGGCCTCCAGTTCAGGAGGCATGATTTCAGGCATTTGTGGCCTGAGTTTTACAAGCTTCCAGGCATTCACATCCCCTAAAAGTTTCGGTGCAAGGAGTGAAGGCGTCTTACCCTAAGTCATTCAAGCCTGAGGCACTTTGAGTCAGGTGCCTGGGCAATGGTCCCAACCTGCCTAAAATGAATCAGCCCCTCAAGCACTGAAATTTGTGGACTGAAGGAGCAGCAGAGAAACTTGTCTCCCTAACTGAGTGACTTAGCTGCCTGGGGATTGAAAAATTAGCCCATGAGTGATGAAAATGCTGGTATGCTATTGCTTCTGTTTTGAGTGGGAGATACTCACTGTTAAAGTCAGGGCAGGAGCATTTGGGTTTGTGTTCCTCATCTGTAAAACTAAGCTTATCTGTCTCTGTCCGAGCTTGGCTTACAGGCCATAATCTTAGGGATGTGCCCCTAGAATCAACCAGAATTTTATTAAATTTATTTCATCTTCAGGCTTTTAGAATATATCAGAATTTACAAGTGAAGAAAAGTGAATGAAAAGAAAAAAATCACTTACGGAGAACATTGTTCTGCAATTGAGCTCCCTATGTCTGTACCTGGCAAATTTTATCTCTACTTCTCAGTGTGCATGAAAACAGGCAAACAAAAATTAGCTCTGAACTTACATGTTAAATAATAGAGGTGGCTTCACAAAACCTTGTTATTTACTGAGTAAGTCTACTTAAGGAAGCCTCCATATAGCACAGCAAATTCAGCTGTTGTCATTCTCATCTGAAGAGAGGCTGTGAATAGCAGCACTGCATGGTCCAGGATATTAGATTTGGTTGAACTGGCAGAAAGCATGGCATGTCTTGGAACCACCTGTGTGCACTCATCAGTGGGCTCAGTCGCACTTCAGCAGCTCAAAATAACTCCTGCCATTTTAAAGCACAGGCACAGTATTTTGACTAATGAGGTTCGCACAAGCATCTTGAATTTTCTGATACAAAGAAATAGTTAAGGAGTGTGTTTGCTTTCAGTGCAGACACTGAGCTGGGACTCTCAGTGTGTCTGGACAGCATGTCTGTATGGATAGCCTGTTATTTGTGCCTTCGGGTGGCAATAAAAGGCCTTCTTTACTTCCCCTTCTTGTTGCTCAGTTTAAGCTTTCCCTGCTACAGTGCCAAAGTACTTCATACTTTGGATGAAGCGTAACCACTTGAATTCAGATAAGATGAACAAAAAGTGTCATTGCCGTCAGATAGTTGTTAGCCAGTCTCATGGCTTGCAAACAGAGCAGGTCAAGACACCTGGAACTGAGAAGTCTGATGTTGATTTAATATTTATAATGGTTTGAAGGTCGTATTATATAAAAATTGTGGGGTTGAAGCTTGTCAAACAGCCATACTCTCTGGCTGCACAGCAGAGCACAGCAGAATGTCAATCAAGCACTTCTGCTGAGTAACCCAGTGGAACTTTCTAATATTAGCTGCCTGCTGAAATGGGTACTTCAAAAATACACTCTTCCCTAAAGTCTGCCTGTTCCTGTGTCTGTTCCATGCACTTGCTGGGTAGGCAGCAAACTGAGGGCCCACCTCCTATTCCACTTGACTAGTTTCTGTGTTGCTGAGGATGTCCTTCTGTTATTGTGACTAATTTATGCAAAATGCTTTCTGTCCGTGCCACTGTAGCCCCATACTCAGATGTAGGAGCTGTGTCCATGAGAAGAGAGGAGGAGTTGATTTGCTGTTCAGTACTTTCCTAACAGAACAGGCATAAAGGGAACAGGCATATTTGTTACCATAAAGATACTCTTCTGATTCAATATTCTACCAGAAAACTGTTGGTTTGATCTCTTCAGAAATTATGTCAGAAAAATTCATAGGGAGAAATATGCTGGTTAACATTTTTAGTAGAAAGCACTTAGTGAATTGCTGGAGGGCCAGGGCTACTGATGAGTTTTTGCAGAGCCCAATGTGAAGGGTCATCCAGTAGCAGACCTGAGGTGGAATGACATCCTGCCTCTCAGTGAGTCTTTGTGCAAGTAGAGGGGTTTATTCTGGTCTCACCTTCACTGGAGTGAATTGTCTTTGTTGAAAGTAAGAGAATAAATGTGTTAAATTAAAGGAAAAGCCAGAATCAAGACCTCACTGTTTCAAAGGCTGTACAATTTGATTCTATTTTTTAAATTTTTGCTTTAAATCGTGTTGTTGGTTTCCACATCTCTTACTTCTTGTAGTGTGAAAAATTCACAATTTTTCCCCTCAAGGGAAATTTATAAAATGTTTCTAATATTCTGAAACCTTTGGAATGCAATCAGCTTTTCTCTGCCAATCAATTTCAGCATCTGCTTCTGTCTTAAGATCAGCAGATGTTTCCATGGATTTTTACTTCACAAACTAAGGAGGAATTAAATTTGGCAACTGTAGCTGAGATTCACAGTGATTTACAGCATTAACTGGGCAGTGATGTTTTTCTGGAGAAATAACGAGTCCATAGGGACCGGGTTAATGGCTGTTTTTTCAGTGCAATAACCCAGTGTGATCCCTCTTCAGTTCTTCATTATGGTAAATGTGAGTCCTGGAACTAATCAGTATTATCTTTTCATGTGGCATTTGGGGCTTTGTTAGTGGTTATTTGTCTGGAATGATTGCATTTATGACACTAATTTATAATTCAATTATTATTTAAGAGAGGAAGAGCAGTCTGATTACCTTCATCTCGGTGCTCTTGATGGGTTTTTGCATTTGCACCTACGAAAAATAAGCTATTTGATAAGGCTCATTGTATGATAACTGATGTTTTTTATAAACCTCAAGTACCATTGTAATTTGGGAGAGATTCATTATGTGTGTGTCTGCTTCTTACAGAATGCAAAGTCTGGCGAAATCCTTTAAATCTGTTCAGAGGAGCTGAATATAATCGGTAGGTGCTACAAAATTACAGTTTGCAGGCATAGTACTGGCTTAAGGAGCTTAACTGTTCTTTTCCATTAATCTAACTTAAGAGATGAAAAAACAAAATCAGCTGTGGATAAATGCTCTCATGTTAGGTTTTTCTGTAATTCATAAAATGTTCCTGAATTAAAAGGAATTTAAATTCATGCTGATGCACTTTCTTATTTCTCTAATATTTCTTGTTTCTCCAATTTTTGGCAACATTATAAAAAAAGATGGAGTAACCTAAGTGTGTTGTAGCTGGTGTTAATGTAGCATTTCTGTTCAAATCCATCATAGCAAAAATCATAATGAATTCCATATAGGTTTCATCGAGTCCTAGTGTTTGAATATGTGTGTTACCAAGTTCCAGTGTGTACTTTTCAACATCCTCATTAGCTTAGGCTCAGCTACCATTGCTGCATCCCAGTACGGTGAAATGCAATGTATATTGGTTAGAAGATCAGCCAGGTGAACTTACTTGGCTATGCCTGTCTGCAAGGTCTGGGATTCTCTTCTGGGTTTGTGTTGCCAAGTGTGACCTCATTAACCAAAATGTCTCCTTGTTGGCATGTTTGCAGGTATACATGGGTAACAGGAAGAGAACCTTTGACTTACTACGATATGAATCTTTCGGCACAGGACCATCAGACATTCTTTACCTGTGACACTGATCATTTACGGCCTGCAGATGCTAGTAAGAGACCTTGTCAACAACTGGATTAATAATAGATTAATAATAGATTAATGGCTGATTTAAACTGATGCAAGAAAAATGCAGTGAGACATCAGCTCTTTCATGTAGATAAGAAAAGGCAAAAGCTTGATCATGCTGAGAAACCACTGTTGTTGAATTTATAGAATTCTAGATCTGAACAAGTATGTATATATGTAAATGACCTAATTAGCTGGAGTCATTCAAGGTACTATTTAAAAGTGTAAAGGCTTGCTCCTTTCATCCTCTTTCTTGCAGTGGCTTCAAACATACATAGCTTAATTTGCCTCCAGCTGCAGTGCAGTAGGTTGAGTTACATTATCCAGGTTCTGTTTAGTCTGCACTGACAGAAGAGAAAGAACTGATGTAAAATTTGAGACCTGTGTTTTATTCCCTGATGTAGTTAGGTCTGTAAAAAAT
>VYZP01028713.1:792-37425 GCA_013400635.1 Hypocryptadius cinnamomeus | reverse complement strand
AGATTTTATTCCCATAGCCAGACTTAACTGTTTCAAGTCATGGGCAGACAAAGCTCAAGAGACCCAGCTTCATTTTCAGTAATGATTAGTTTTTGGAAGACTGGGAGCTAGGAATCCCTTGTCTTATCCTCTCTAATGACCCACAGCAGCAGAGGGAGAAGATCATATTGCTTCAAAGACTTGTAGTGAGGGACTACTGTACATCAAAGAAAGCAACAATGTCAGGTTAGTTATGATGGTAGAAATAAATTTCGCAGCAAAGGAGTGGCATTTCACTGGTTCAGGAGTAAAAGGACATTCAGGTGTTGGTGAGCAATGTCTGGCTTCTACTGTGGGTGGCATTTCTATGATACAAAGAGGAGGTATCTCAGCAACTCATTTACCAATATCAGTAAAAACAACCAAGTCTTTGTGAAAGTATCAGTGGTGGTCTGACACAGATAATTCAGTCACAGGAAAAATGTATTCTGTAGACTGTGTAACCTTGAGTCATCAAAGTCATAGCCTGTCAGTCATCAAAATTATCTTCATCTGAATTAAAATGCTTGGGTTTAGTGTCCTTTGCATTAGTAAATTGGCAGTTTCCACTGAAGATTTTTTTGTGTTTTCCAAACCCTACTTAAGACTTTCTAATACAAATCATGTTGAGAGAGAAAATGGAAGAATCAGAGGCATAAGTTATTGGCTCCAGAACTGGAATAGTGTCTGTTGTCTCAGTGCGAATTTACTCCTTTACTAAACTGGCTCAAAGGACAAAGACAAAAAGCAGATTTGAAATTTACAGAAGCACTTGTAGTGATGTTAAAGCGAAAGTCACTCACACTTTGCCACAAAGAAATTGTTGCAAATAACATGGCTTTGAAAGCAGCAATTACTATGTGCAGCATTTCTCATCTCCAGCATGTTTTTATCTGTAATTTTTAGTGTTATGTTACCTATTCAATTTTAAATAGTTCTTAACAAAACATGAGAGCTGAGGATGGATGTTTCATAGTGAAAATAAAAAAGTCAGGAAAAAATTTGTGGGAAGTATCATATGGTTTAAATTTCATTCAGTGACATAGTCTGAACTCATCCTGACTCATATTTTGAGTTAAGCTTAGGTTTTTAGCTTTGTTTCTCAAATATTGTGGAACTGAACTTTGAGGATTGAAAAATGTTGTAGGAGGAAATCAAAGATAAGTGTCTAAATAAAACAGATGCACCAGACGACAAATGTAATGATCCTTTCACCTCTCAACTACAGAGCTGGATCAGATTTTGCAGATAATTACTAGAAGTTAAGCAGGTTCTGCCTGATGGGTGATCTACATCAAATGTTTTCTTTAAACTCTTCTGTGTAGTTACTGCATGAACATATATGTAGCTGCAAAACATTTTGGATGCCCTAACAGAGAGGCTAAAGGGAAAATCATGACACGCATCAGTCACTTGGCAATTGACCTTTAAAAACTAGTTCAGGGATTTATCACGAAGAAGCCCTGCTGATTTTCTCCCCTGGCAAATGAGCTGTACAGTTTGTCAATTCAGTGTCTTGCACTTTCTGTTAGCCTTGAATACTCATATATTTCACATTTACAGTATTAGATCTTTTTAAATTCCTTTTCTGTTGTAGAAGCCCCACTTCCCTCCCTCCCCACCTCTAGCTGGCATTTTGCCATGCTCCTGGGACATTATCTTAAACCATGATCTTGTTCAGCTTGTGAGTATTCTCACAATGCATAGTCTTTTCCTGCTGCTATGGTGATCCTTTCTTGGTGATGATGAAGCACAGGAATTCAACAAGTCATTCTTTTCTGGAACGTGACTTTCTGGTGATTTAAAAGAAAAAAGGTCAATAACGACATCCAAGCAGATCATCAATATAGTTCACTTCCTGTGTTTTTCTCCCATCAGTATTATCTCAGCTCATGTCAGACAATCCAATTTGCCTTGGTTACATCAATAGGAGTGTAGAAAAGAGGCTAAAAAGAGCCTGATCAATGAACGTATCTACCTTTATATATTGTGCAAACCATTGAATTATCTGTCTGGCACACAATTCAAAACAAAAGTTTTGATTTCTATAGCCTTTAACTGTATTGGTGTGCATTTTAATATCTATTATTGCTGCATAGGTTAAAAAAAAAGCTAATTGCAAGGGGTTTTTAATATGTCTCAGTTCAAATTAGCTAAGATATGGGTGAATGATAGCTGACACCTTGCTCATTGTAGAGAAGCAAAAAAAAGCCCAAACATTATTATTATTATTGTAGTAAAAAAAATCCACACTTAAAATGCCTTGTAGTTAAAATTAGAAGTTACATGTTATTGTAGTGCCATTGTTCAGTATTTGGGTGCTTTTACCTAAGGTTCTGCTGATTACTAATGAAATTTCACCTCCAAAGTTTTCTAATTTATATAAATAAAGGATAAAAGAAACCTATTACATGGATATACCTCTCTGTTTTATGTAAAATGTGCTCCAGCTTGCCAAACCACCCAATCTTGAATTTAGTAAAAGCAGGAGATCCAGAAAGGCAAGGTACACACAATAGTTGGCAAACTATGCTTTAGCAGCCCTAAGTTGTCATAGCACTCTGTAGCTGCAAGATGCATTTACTCTGAGTATGAACAGAACGGCATCTAGAGTATTTAACATGGGATTTAGTTAAACCTATATTAGCTTCAACATATTATGAATTAAATGGAGCAGGATTAAATGCTACATCTGCAACATTCTTCAAGTGGCGTGACTTTTTTCTGACTGTGTATGTTTAAACCCTAAATGCTCTTTATTTTTTTGTAATAGTTGAAAGGTCTTGCCTTTTACAAATCAATAGCTTACTTTGATGCCTGTATTGAGCATGTCCTGAAAAACCATGTACCACTGTCATCAACATTAAAACAGCTGCTTGCAGGATTCACTCTCTTTTTGTTATGAATTCATCCCTCTTCCTTTAACAAGTGAAGGCAGAAGAAGGGAGCAACAGTACTGAGCACTGGCTATACATCCAAACTCACCTATTTGGCCAGCTAATTTCTTTGTCAAGTGAAAGAGAGGAGCCAATTTCTGCACCAAGAGAAAGTGTCACTCATGTTACTAGTGGCAGTGCTGAAGGTCACCTTCCAGATTCAGACACCATGGGTTGAGTCGCATTTCACCCCCTGACCACGGGTACCACATCTCAGAGAGCAGAACAGCAGCACCTGAGGAGAAGCTGGGTCAGATGTGTGCTGGTGTGGATGTGGTTAGGATGAAGGAAAATAACTTCTGCCCTTGTCAAGGGCGTGTTACAAATGACACAGTGGGAAGGAAGAATCAAAGGCGTTATTTGCTGATGGGTGAAAATGCAGCCCTCAAAGTGTCTTAGGTCACAAACACATGAACAAAACACTCTTCTCCTGGCCACAGACATTGAAAGAGGCCTGTACACATCAGTGAGTCCAAGAGCCCGAGCATTAAAGTTAGTAGTGACATGTGACAAAGTGCTCATTCTCTCTTTTAGGTGATGGCAGGAGAGCAGGGTCACTTCCCTAGGCTTCCTGCAAGGGCATGCAAGTCCAGGCAGGAGGCACAGAGGAGCTTCACTACTTTTGTTCATGATGCAGCCTTACACATCTAAATTTGATCTCCTAGTGTTAGCTAAATTAGAAATAGATATGAAGGCATTTGCTAGAATAAAATTACGCTCCTCCTGTTTTCAAGCATAGCAAACTTGAACTGCAATCAGAGAATCATGCCAAATTCTCTCTTCAGGGTTACTGATTACTCAAAGTGGTTGGTTTGGTTTCTTTTTTTAATTAACATGGCATGTAAACATTGGGAGGTTGTTTGTCTACCAGTAAGGTAGCTTAATATTTATACTCTTTATTTAAGAGACTGAAGATGCACTTGCAACCTGCCCTGTGGGTCAACAGGTTCTTCCACTGCCAGTCTGGTGCATTTCTGTGATTGTTTACTCTATTGAGAGTGACCAGCATTCATCCCCCATGCTCCTAATATAAATATTGTCTCAGAAGTCCATGGCCTTGACCTGAGCTGTTTTCAAACAAGAAGGTAGCATTTTTTGTCAGTCAGGAGGGATTAAGTCTAGCAGAAACTCATAGCTCAGTTTCTAAGCACCAAGTGTTTCTTGCAGACAAGAGGGTAAGTGGTGAACATTTAAAAGCAACAGTTTCTATTTTTCTCCTGCCCATCAAACAGCTAACTGGGAAGAGCATCTGTCTGAAATTTGGCACAATCAGTGCTTCATCCTTAAAGGGTTTAATTATGGTGCTTGAATTACTGCAAATCTCTCTATTGATTTGGAATAAAAATGCCTCCCTCAGTCTCATGTAGCTCCTTCACACAATTATGCACAGCTTTCTCTTAACTTTAAGACTATATAATTTCTGTGTGGGATTTCTGACACTCTGTCTAGTGTATCAGACAGTTGGCAGACTGCCAAGCTTGTAAATTCTTCTGGCATTCGTTGACAGACCAGTATTGTAGCTGTTTCATAAGCAGCGATTTGAATATTAATGCTGCTACCTAATGTCAAGAGACGGTGCTAGTACTAAAAAGAGAGTCTTTTCCACCCTCTGCAAAGACTTTATTTCTTACCCAAGTACTAATCTTAACCAGGAACATAGAGATGGCATAAATTAGGAGGGAAATGGAGTAGAGAAGGAAACATTTAGATGCCTGAGCACTTCATGTAACTGCTTTCTTTTTCCTTGCCTCAGGCAGAAACACACTTACTTCCTGTGTAAGAGGTTCTTCTAGATTACAGTCAGGTCATTACAGCTATTAAAGGATTTTTTAGGTTTAAACTCTCCAATCTGACCCATTTCTTATCCACAATCCAAGCCTTTCTCTTTTTTTCTCCTTTTTTGTAGCTGTCATAAGTTTACAGATTTGTTTGATATTCTTGCTCATTGAGGTGGATTTTCTGCTTTTGGGAGGGAGGGGAGGTGTTTCTCTCACATATTCCCTCTGGGTCCATTGTCAGTGATTAGCTATATACAGCCAGGCTTTGACCGGCATTGACTCCACTGTTCCTTTGAGAGCACCAAAGTGCTTCATCTTCTACATTAATTATAAAAGGAAGTATTTGTGAATCTTCCTTAACAGGTGAAATGTAAGCACTGCTCATAAAATTTTCATGCAAGTGATAGCTTAGGCCAGCATGACTTTTGTCTGGAGTCATAGTGAGACTCAGTGTCAAACAGATGTTGCTACCAGGAATTAAAAGATAGATGAGTTTAGGTCTTTGATGGATGAGGGTGTTCTAATGTGCTGCAATCAATTGGAAATCTCGCAGAGCAAATGTTCAAAATACTAATCCTGAGATCCAACTTGCTGAAGTTCAGCTGCAGATAAAATCAAAAAGTGATGTTAAATGTCTGTTCTCCTTTTTAAATGAATAAAACTCAGTAGTTTACGAGTACCAGATATTAGTATTATGAAGTGTCTTGCCTTACCACTACTTTGTACAATTACTTGCTTGTGTGCCAAAGAAGGTGTGAAACGATCAAACAAAGCAAGGGATAATCACCTGACCCATCCCAACAGACAGTGCAGGAATGTTTTCCCTGTTTTGTGTTTCATCCAGGACTGACTGGGGGAGTTCAAGCTGCAGGGATGGGTCTCCTAATAAGGCACAAGTTTTTCAGTCCCTTTGCTAGGAAGATTGCCTTTCAAGATCAAAAAAAAAAAAGAATATTGTACAACTCTCTCAGTGTAAGCCATTGATAAAACTCCATTTCCTCCTCTCCTTAAGAGTATGGACAGCAGAGCTCACCTGCAGAAGTAAGTTAAAGGGTTGGTAACCCAGCAATTCACAAATAGCTATCTTTACTGGTTGGGTTGTCTGCTGTCTAGTGTTGAGAGTCTGTATTGCCTCAGTCCATTGACCAGGGAGCTTTCACTTCATTTTCTCCCAGCACTGCCATTGTTCATTGTTAGCATTTCCATTGTTCATTCTAAAATTCATGCTTGTTTTTACAGTAACATCCAACAACACTTTTCTTCTGTAATTCCCACTTACCTTCCCACTGTCCCAGGCATTTGCATGCAGAAGGGTGTTCAGAGGTCAATGTTTCTATTAAGCCACCATTCAAGAGGATTTTTAAATTTATACCCATTTCATATTGGAATAAAAAGACAGGATCGGAGAGCCTTCACACTAAAAATATAAATCCACAGGTTTTGTGTTTTCCATATCTCTGTGCATGTATCTCTCTCAGCAGAACTCACCAGAAGCTGACATAAAAACCGCTTGAGATTCAATGAAAAGTTCTTAGGGAAAATAAAATGTAACCTTTCAAAATATTTTTGATCTAACAGAACTTACCTGACAAGTAAGTCAGTATAAGTAATTGGTCCAAATAGCACAAATGCATTGGAGGATCTTTTATTTTTACATTAGGGTTTTTTCCTCTCTATCCCCCCCAGTCAAGATGGTTGTAAAAAACTGAAGAAATTAGTGAATTTTGTTCCAACATGGAGATTTTCATGTTCCAAATAATTAGCATTATTGGCAACAGAGAGAAGAAGATGACATTTTTAAAATTAAAAGCCCCAATTTCCGTTGTAAGCTGCACGTCTGTTCTGGTAGTTACAGAATTGCTAAGTGGGTGTATTTTTTCCAATATCCTGTAACTTGTGCTAAAAAAATGTATTAAGTCTGTGACTGTGAAGATTTCTATTTCCATAAAGTCAGGAAATTGGTTCATAATAGGGACATACATATAACCCTCTAACACTACACTTGAGGCATCACTAAAAATTCAAGGAGTGACGATTGACCCCACATAGTATGCGGGGTCAATCGTCACTCCTTGAATTTTTAGTGATGCCTCAAGTGTAGTGTTACAAACAAAGCTGACCTTTTACAAACAACATGGTTAATAATATATTTTAGATATTTTTGGGGGTGTAAGTGTAAAGTTGGGGTTTTTTCAAACTTGGAGATGTTTAATTTTAAAATCTCTTCAGCCAAATTCTTGATTTTATACTTAACCTGATGTTCATAGGACTTCAAGTAAAGTATGTTAACAGAGTTTAATGTTAAACAGTCCTCCCTCAGAATCTGCTCTCAAATGCCTAGAAAAGCAGGACTAGGGGTAGTTTTCCTCCTTTCTGAGTTTTCAGCTTAGAGAAGTAGGAAAAAAATAGATGTATTCATTTAAAAGATAAAAGCATATGAACTTTCAACACAAAGTAAGACACGAAAAAATGTGCAGTAAAAGAGACAGCTTTTTTCATACTGCTTCAGATTTTTTTTCTTTTGCTGAATTGCTGCAGTTTATGTGTCATGAGAGCTCTTCACAGAGCCAAACTCAGGAGGAGAGAAGGGGATGGGATGGGCACAGCTAGTGGGATGAGCACAAAAGGGCACTCTAAAGGTTGTGTTGTTCACCTTTGATGTAGGACTGTGTAATGGCATTGTTTACTCCTGCTCCATCATTTCTGTGCATGTGTTTAGAGTTTCACTTGTGATCCAGTCCCTTCAGAAAGGGGAATGTGGCTGTGACTGCACATTAATTTCTACTATCAAGAGTCAAGCAATTAGATTCTGTACTTAGAGTCTGTAATAAGGAGAGCTCTGTAATTTCAAACCACAGCAGTACAGCGTCACCTGACCAGCAGAGGTGACATAATTTACAGAATGACACCAGAGAGCTTGCTTTTATTTTTCTCTGTGCTGTGGTCCTATGGAGAACCAGATTAGTGAATGGATCTAGTGTCCAACACTTTCTCAAAATCCTAACATGTAAGTGAGCGTTTGCTGTCATTGCAAAGTCAATTCTTGGATGCTTGGCTGCAAAATAGAATTAGGAAGAAGGAGTTATTGTTCACATCTTTTATTTTATCTTACTGTTCTGCTTCTAATCAATGCCTTGATTGATGTGGGTTTTATATACCTTGTGATCACCAGATCTGGTGGTTCTGGTTGCTTCTCCAGTTCATACTTATGTGAAAACCCAACTGGTTTTGGTAATGGACAAACACCTCTTAAAATTGTGGACATCTGTAAAGATGAAAGGCCAAAGAAGTCTTGCAGCACAAAAGATCTAGTCTGAACAAGCTCACTTTCCAGCATTTCACATTTCATTGATTGTTTTAGACCTGTGATAACTCTCACACTTCCTTTTTTGGGGCAAATCTAAACTGTATCTTCCTTTGTAGTGTGGTATATTTTAACCAGAAAAAAAGTTCAGTTAAAAAAATTGCTTTCAATGACTTATGTATAACACTCCTATTAATGTGTCTCAAAACAAAATTTGCCTTTTTACTGTGTACTTCTTGATGCTGCTCTTTACCTGAAAATGGCCACCTTGCTTTGGTTTTGGGTTTCCTCTTGCCTTTACTGAACAGTCTTTTGCTCATTTCTCAGCCCACACTCACCTTCTGGATTACTTTACCAAGGTTATTTTTTTTTATCTCAATTTTGTGAATTTACAAAAGGCTTTTATGTGGGATCCATTGTAAAACATTTTCCCTCTGAAAATGGCAGATGCAAAATCACGCCTGTCATAACGAAGCAGAATTAATTCACTCAGCTAAACCAAGCACATCTGTCATCTTTAACATCTAATCCTAATTGTGCTCTGTTTATCCAGTCCCATCTTCCCTCTTCATTCATTGAGGGCTGCTGTTTTGCATCTGACTGTGGCAATGACCATGCTGGGCATGCTGAAGGATGGTAGGCCTCCTACTGCATTTTTGTGGTCATCTAAAGCTTCAAATGCCATTAAAATTATGGCCATAATATGGAATTTGCCTGCAGTCAGTCTTTAATCACCTTTCTAGATGCTACAAAGTTTCTTTAACCCCATTTACCCTAATAACAGAAAGTTGAAAAGTGCAAAACATAAGTACAGACTCTGTAGGTTTACTCTGTGCTTATTGAAACTATGGCCTTGTAAACAGCAACCCATGAAGGAAAGAGAAAGCAAAGTGCACTGTGTCATTTTACATAAGTTAGCTTCAGGATGGTGGTGTTTGAAGCAAACCTGATCACCTGCTGGGGAAAGACAGGGTGCAAACAACAGCATCAGCCAGCTTGGATCCTGGAAGGGAAGCAGACAAAGTGATGTTCGTAAGCCACAGAGGAGCTTAGCATTTCCTGGTACACAGCAATCTGTCCCTGCACTAGCTGCAGGTTTTAGGAAAAGGTATTTGCTGTGCTGTGACAGCAAACTGATGGCTCTGTGCCACAGCTGCGTGAGCAGAGGATTTCAGGAATCTGGCAGGACATTTCTTGGGTCAATATTTAGCTTTTCAGGATAGATTTTCTGTTCCCCAGGATAGATTACAAATCTCTTTGCTCCATTCTTCATGTTTTGAATTACACACATGAGACCCTGGCTACTTGGAGAAACCTAGGGAAGATTTGTTTTAGGAATTAGTCTTTGCAGCCTATGAACAGCACTTTATATAGTCTTCTGCGCTTTTACCAGAGGATCAGTATTACTGCTGTCCCTTTGTTGGCATGCTCTACTGTGTTCTTTCCTCTTTCAGTTCCTGAATTCCAGCACCAATGGAAGAAAAACTCTTTTTAGTTGTCTTTTTTGGTTTAATATTGCTAGGGAATGTGACTGTAGTAAGGTCAGAGAGGATTCCCCATGTGTTTGAATGATGTAACTCCTGTCTGAAATACCTGCACTTGGTATCTGTTGGGCACAATACTCTGTTAAGCTCATCTTGGAGGGTCAAGGACTGTACCCTCAAATGTTCTTTTCTGCCTAATTGCTGCGGCAGGAATTGCCCTTTTGTGGTTCTTAGACTTCTGACCGATAGCTCTCCTTTTGTGGTTCTTAGGCCTCTGACCTACAGCTCTTTCTGATCTTTTGAGAAGCTACTGAAGAATTTCAAGGGAACGTCCTATTAAAAAAGGAATCTAATTAGTTGTTTTCTTTCCCCTTTATCCATCTATAGTAATACTTCAAGTAAAAAAAAATGTATGGATATTTTTGCAGCAAAATATATTCAATAACCCCACATTTGGATGAGATTTAGATACAGTCAAAAAATCCCCATAATACACAAGCAGGTCACTTGGTGGCGCAAGAATAATAGAACAGCAATTAATGAGTTATGGTGATTGAATCTGCCAGCACTACTTGCAAGGGCTTTAAAAAAAAGATTCATGAAAGTCTAAGCTCCTTTTTTTCCCTGCAGCACACCTAGTTCTCCAGCAGCTGCAGCAGGGCACAATTTTGCCAATCTGATGATGAGCTCTTGCTGAGCTAGTGTCCCCTGCTCCCAGGCACATGTTCTTGTTTCCTTCTTGTCAGAGGTGAGAGTCTCAGGGTGAATCACACGTGCTTGCTGATCCGATGGACAGCTCCTCCTGAGTGTGTAAGATGACTGGGTGCCATGGAGAGCAGCTGTGTGTGGAGGCATTGGGTCCAGTCCTAGCAGCAGCTCTCAGACAAGATCAACGATGGAGCTCCATTTCCTGCACCATGTCCTTCCTTATCCTGCAGTGTGCTTCAGTGCCTGTTGAACATCACAGACTGTGGTCTTCCATCCGCCAGGAATCCCTTGTAGCACAGCCAGTGTGATGCGGCAGTTCAAGAGGGATCATGCTGCCATGAACAGCAGCTTTCCTCTTTCTTCACACTTCACTAGTGCCATTGTTCTTGAAATAACCTTTTAGAAGAAGATAAAGTATAATATTCAATTGTAAGGGAAGGAGGAACTGTGACCATTGTAGGTTTTCAGATTTCTTGTGTGAGGACACACAGGAGACCAACTCTAAGGCAAATACTAGGACTTGTTAACTGCTTGTGGTTCTGCTCAGGTGACAAGGGGCCTCCTTTTGAGTTAGAATGGCAAAGAGGCATTCCTTGTGATTTGGCAGACTGATGCTTTTTCCACAGTATAATTTGGCTTTAGGATTTTCCTTGAGATGTAGGGAGGGCAGGTTTAAAAGTAGGATTTCCCACTGCCAGCGCTTCCCTTTTAGCACTGCAAGGGTATGTTTACAGATCCTGTGCCAAAATGTCTTCATTAATGGTCCTGGCACAGGTCTTTGGAGCAAAATCCACTGATAGAGAACCAGGTATTTATTTATCTTTTACAATTTATAGCTTGATTCATTTCAGAGGGGTGCAGATGAAGGTTTTCAGGAGCCAGAGCACCAACAAATGTCAAAGGCACAAGTGCTGCTGGCAAAAACTGCTGGACAGGGCCGCTCTGCGGAGCTCTGAGAAGCACAGTCCTGTTTGTCCCCCAGGCATCCAGCCAAAATCCAGCTGCTGAACACACAGCTGGTTCAACTCTCTCCAGAGTAGGCACACAGAGGGCTACTCTAGCCCCAAACCTCTTTTCAGGCCATGTGGCAAGCTGAAACTATTCATTCTTTCGTGCAGCTGCTTTACAATACAAAAGGAACTTTATTATGGGTTTTAGTCCATGGTAACAGAAAGACAGTAGAATTCCCTCAGCCAGTTTTTGGTATACTGAATGCACCACTGGCCTGTAAAGACAACTGCTTATTTTCATACAGTATCACCTAATCCATCAAGCAAAGTAAATACAGTGGGGTTTTAAAGGCTGCCCTGAGGAGCAGATCGTATCCTTGATTATTTTAACTTTCTCCAGTTAACAACATTTTCTCTTTTTCAAAATCAATGTCTTAGTCCAGTAGCAAAGAAGGAAATTATTGCAACTGCTCACCCAGCTCCCCAGGCTTGCTTAGTCATTGCACTGTCCAGTTGCTATGTCTGACTATAAAAAAAGTGCTGATAGGTTTAATTGATGAGATTGCCTCTGTGATATTTTCTGGAGGTTAAAACCAAGGTCACCATCCAAATTCATCCAAATTCATTAAATTTCATCCAATTTTGCTGCAAGGAGTTTTTCAGGTCTTTGGCAAATGAATGCTGGAACATCTGCCTGTATTTCCTCTCCTTGCCTGTGTGCTGGAGGCTCTCCTCATCCACAGCCTCCCATGCCTCCGCTCCTCCAGCTCACAGTCTTGCTCCTCAGCTCCAAAGCAGCTCCAGCAGTGGCTCAGCTGCCATGCTGGGCATTCTCCCAGAGTGGCAAAAGTGCTGGCATGTGCTCTGGGGGGTGGCTGCTCTATGGCTCTGACCAACAGAAGCTGCAGCCCCTCTCTTACCTTGGACTGTGCAGCAGCAAAAGGGATTCAAGTTTTTTCTTTCAAGGAGCTTGAATTTGTACCCAATGGTGGTTACAAAATCCTGGAAGCTTCTGAAGCCTTTAATAGGTAGTAGTGACAAAGACAAAAATCTGTGTAATAATAAGTATGGTCACACACTTTTAAAAGAGAGGGGTTTGTTTTGTTTTGTGCTTTTTTACTGCTTAAAACTTACTGACTTTATCTTAGTAAAGGACAAAATGTCTTCCTGTACCAACAGGAATCCTTACCAAGGGTATCTCCTTTATTTTAATTTTATTTTTGTTATGAAGAGCAAGCAAGTAGTTCTGAGGGATTGAACAATATTAACAGATCTTTTTGGTTTTATTCATTTCGAGATAAATATCTAGTGGTCACAGTTCTCTTTAAGTTGTATCTGAGGGTATTAGATGTATTTCTGAGCTTTTACAGACATTTCACTGCTATTTACAACATGAATCTTTAATTCTCTATTTACAGCAAGTGCTGATTTTCCATACAATGGTCAAGCTATAGGAGATGGAGTGAACAGAAACTCAGCTATTATTGGAGGTAAGAAAACTGTCTGCTTTTCCAAGATACTTTGCAGTATATGTCTCTGATGGCTGAATTGCAGTTGGTAATAAGGCTGCATATTTCCATATCCAGGTTTAGGTTTGTTGTTTTAGTCTTCATTTGCTGTGTAATTTTTCCTTTCTAATTTATATTTTTACTATTACTTATAACTTCTCCTAATACTTAGAAACTTTACAATACTGGAAGGATAGCATTGCATTCCTCAGAAAAATTCAGGCCACACTTGAACAGCCTCAGTTCACCTGCCCAATGCATCAGTTAATGTAAAGTGGCATAACATAACTGGCTGGTAACAGGGGGGTTTTTTTCTGAAAATTTTATAACATCTTCATCCTGGAAGATTCCTTTGCTGGTAGAGAAGGGCCCAAACAGGAACAGTGTTGTTTTATCACATAGATACCTATGCCTGAGATGATAACTTCCATGAGACTTCTCTATAACAGGGTTGAACTCAAAATAGACCATTGCAGGGTGAGCAATTAAGGCTAGAACTGATGATAAAGCTGGAACATCTGCAATTATGTGGAGCCATTGCTTAGTGGGTGGTGTGAGCCAACAGTAAACCAAGCCAATTTTCAAGGACATGTAGGGGAGCTAGGATAGGTCTTTACAGCCATTGAAAGGAAAGTGGGCATAGAGATTTCACCTGCAAAGAGCTGCCCACACATCACCAATACACCCCACTGTTCTGGGAGTGCTCAGCACCCTCTGCCTCATGGTCAGCAAAGCTTAGGTCTGTAAAAAGGTGTTAATGTTGAAGTTTTTACCTACGGGATGACAGTCACCAGCAGCCTTCAAGGAGCTGCATTTTGTATATAGTGGAAACCATATATAAATATTAGAGTAGTGGAAACCAAGCAACTGTGGTGATGCCCGCGTGCCCAAGTAGCTTCAGCTCAGCTCTGAGGAGTTTTGGGATCCTTTCTTTGTGTTAAAACCTGCAGCTGGTCTCACCAGGGGCATCTTTTCTTTCCTCCTGTGTGCAGGTGTCATCGCAGTGGTGATCTTCACCATCCTGTGCACCTTGGTGTTCCTGATCCGCTACATGTTCCGCCACAAGGGAACCTACCACACCAACGAGGCCAAAGGGGCAGAGTCAGCCGAGAGCGCCGACGCCGCCATCATGAACAATGACCCCAACTTCACGGAGACCATAGACGAGAGCAAGAAGGAATGGCTTATCTAAGCCCACGGGGATGGGGCCTGGGGTGGGATGTGAGCTGGGCCAGGGTGGGACTGGGATGACTCTTGCAGTGGAGAGAGAACACTCTATGTCGGACACTTGAGCACACATAGGATGAAAAGATCAGCACAACTGGAGGAGCAAGTGACAGGAAAATACTACTGAGACTGGAGAAAAAAAAAAAAAGAATATCTCATGCATTTAAGAAAAAATACTTTTTAATATTTATTTACAGCAAATTGCCCCTTCTGTATCCCAACAACTACAACAAAAAGCAGTTTTGCAGCTTCAGCATTGGTTACAATTTTCAGTAATACCTGTCTATTTCTGTGTGTGTTTAGAGATGTTCTGGATACCTGTGACAAGAAACAGGGCTGGTTTTTTATATTTTTAAAAGCTGTTTAAAATGTGGGTGGCTCTGTCCTGAGAAAAAGTGGCAGCCCTTTCTTCCCAACGTTGTGTTCCTTCCTGGCTGGCCACTTCCCCGTGGGCCACCCTCAGCCCCACACCTCGACCACATCGCCGTTTATTTGGGTGACATTGATCCAGGGGGTGGGATAGGGGGTGAGGACTAATGCAAATCTTATTCACCAGTTTCTCAGCATCTCATCAGCCCATGTCAGCCCTGGCACGACCCATCTTCTTGACCCAGGCACTTCACTGATTGTGTGCAATTCTCATCAACAATGTAAAAACACTTTTATTGTGACTACTATTACTAAAGAGGATTATCATAAAGCACAGGAGGCTTTAAAGGTTTTTTGTATTATTTTGTTGGTCTCTGAGGGAGGACGATGCTGTGTGAGTCTGTAGACCTAGTCTGTTCCTGTGTCTTTGTCTATGGCACCAGGTCACCACCTGAGGCACGTGCCAAGTTAAACTCAGCTCTGCCTGTGGCATATTGGCATATTCTGTACATTGTGGTAGGGAATTAGAGCCAGACTTTGTTTGCTTCTGTTTCTTCTTAATAGGCTGCCATAGAACTATTAGTACAGCTTCACTCAGTGCATTTGAACCCATGGACTTTCACATCTTTTTTTTTTTTTTCAACTTGAGAGTAGCAATTTATTCCTTAAATCCCTTGTTTCAGTCCTTTTGCAAGGAAAGCCTCCGCTGGCAGTGTTTGCACAGTCAGAAAGGTGAGGCAAAGGAGGCTTGAAAACTCTGCCTCCAGAGCATGTGAGGAACACACAGCACATAGGGGAGAGTTACTTTTCAATACAGAGATCTACCCAAACCATTTTACTGTCTTTGTAAGGCGTTTTTAAGAATAGCAAGGCCAATGCCAAGTACAGCATTGCATCCCATTTTTCCTCTCAAATTGTGAACAGCAGGCAGGCAGCTAGAAGGAAAGACAAAGGGGCAGCCTGAAGACTTAATATCCTTTAGTGGCAATAATTTAACAAAGCTTTAGCTTGCCCTCTGTAGAGAAGCATCATTCTCATATGGACTGAATTGATAGGAATTTGAGGCCTTAGTGGACAGGTCTTGCAGTGGACCAGAATGAAGAAATAAATATACTGCGGGGCTTTGCCATGTGCTGAAAGAACAGAATCGATACCAGGAATTTCCCTTTAAAAGTATTTATTCTACTGACAGTCCTAGATTTGCTTTGTCTTTAGTATTTCTGGGTTTAGTATGCACAGATTTAATTCATTTTTCTGCACAAGATTTATTTTTCACCCAAACATGCAATCTACTATACTGAGCAGTGCTGACATTTTTGATTTCATTATCTCTTTGGCTGCAACTTTCATTATTCTAATTAACACTTTAAAAATGAGGGGGGAAAAAATCATATAGGGGAAAGAAAATATTGGAGTTTTACCAGACAAGACATTGATAAGCACTTCACAAGCATTGACAATTTGTTGGAAAGTCAGGCCAGGTAATTTGGGTTTTAAGAATGGTAACCTAAAGTCCTGTTTTGGAGGAACATTATCATTGAACATAGATATCAGAGCAAATCAACCCCATTAATTTATTCTATTTATCGATTTGAAATTAGCATAAAAACAAGTTGCCAGTTTTAAAAGCAATTACTGTTTCTCAGGTAACATACATGGCAGAGAGGTTCAGGTAGGCATAAAAATTACCTCTGTTACTCTTGTGCTCTGCAGTCTTTTGCCTTGCCTCCACTATTAACCTCTGCTTCTCTTGTCTGTAATCAAGCAGATGAGTCCTGGGTTCAATCATGGGTGTAAAATAAGTCTTCTCACCTTGGGGAATATCAGCAGGGGATGGATCTACCCTGTACCACCACTCAGCAAACTACCTAGCAATCACAGATGACTGTAGGATTGAAAAGGCATTATCTTTTCTCTATGATTTTATGTTTCATTTTACTTTGGTGGTATTTTAGTCCACTCTGAAAAACATCCTTGCCTGCAACTTCAAGCTACCAAGAGAAGTGAACAGAGCATCATTTGCATAGATTGGCATTTGATTTGCAGAAAAAACACTCCTAATCTGAATTTAATATCTGTGAGGAAGATCAGACTTCTGTATCCTGAGAGACTAGAGTCTTCTGCTACTTTGTGTGGGAGAGACAGATTTAACAGCCGTAGTGCAAATAGTGCTGAGGCCAAAAACCTCAGCATGGCATTAGAAGGGAAAGATGGCTTGATCTCCATGTCTAACCAAGTTCTTGGCAAAGCATGACACAGTTGTCTCTGGTTATGGTAGTGAGGCCTGTGATATCTATTCACTGATTTTCTAAAAAAATTACCAGCTAATCTCCCACAACCCTGGGAGATTAAGCAAGAACTTCTGGGAAATAACCTTTGTCCATTGCATAAGCAATAGTTATAAATTAGTGACTTAAGTTTGAAAAACAGCTTAAATTTCTGAAATCAAGTCAGCGTCATCTGCAACTCTCCATTGACTGGACACCATGGACTTTATTCTGTGAAATACATTAGTGTTGTGTTAAAATACAGTCACTTTCATAACCTAGAAACCTTTAAATATTAGAATTCTTGTTTCTCCTTAAATTGGACCTTAGACAAGATATTAGCAACAAGCAGCTGTCTCTGTAGAGGGATTTGGTGACTTTGGGTGAATTCCTGCCTTTCTGCTTTTTATTTCATTTCTGAGAATGGTGTGTATTTAATTATAGGCACTGGTCATTCAGCATC
Source organism: Hypocryptadius cinnamomeus (assembly GCA_013400635.1). Classification (NCBI taxonomy): domain Eukaryota; kingdom Metazoa; phylum Chordata; class Aves; order Passeriformes; family Zosteropidae; genus Hypocryptadius; species Hypocryptadius cinnamomeus. The sequence goes on along the minus strand of VYZP01028713.1, from coordinate 20,413 downwards.
CTGGCAGTGAAGCAGGAGCAGTGACGCAGGAGATGTAGCCTGTGTATTTTGCTAGCACTACATCTATTCTGAGAATTTCTTCCACTGCAAGCCTATCATTGAAGGCTGAAACAACATCCGTAGTTTATTTCACCCACTCTTACTTGTGCCAAAAATCCATGTTGTTCAACAGGTATGAGGGAAAATCTCTTTGAGGGGAGAGTAGATCCTGCTTTTATAAAACTCTGTACTTTCCCCAAAGAATATTAAAATAATCAGTCTTTTATCAACTGGTTTTTAGCTGTTTCACCTATTTGAACTGTGCAGAGAAATGTAGCTTCTTGTACTGGTTTGGGAACCAAAGTGTCCCAGTTGTGTTTCTAAAGGGTCATTCCTGACACCACAGAAAACAATGGCAAAACTGCCACCAGCAGTGGGGAGAGCAAGACTGGACTGGAGATCAGGGCTCTCAGTGTTAGTGAAATAATGTAAGCAATATCTTGGATTCTCACTCACAAGACTTGCAGACCACCAGGTAATGAGACATGGAGCTCCAAGGAGCCAAAACAATGGAAAACTTATTTTGATGTCAACCCAGTCTCAAGGAAAATCCTCCATCCAGTCTGGCGGTTTTGAATCAGCTCTTTCACACACTGCTTATTCCGTATTTACTGGTAGAAAATTCAGATGTATGAAATAGGAATATGTATCTTTAACTCGTACTGGAGCATTTCTGCTTTGTATTTTTTGTGTCTTAAACTTTACCTGTACCTTTTATATCTCTTCTAGCAGTTACCATTTCAAAGCTACAGCAGCATTTTAGGGTCATGCTCTAGGCAGCATGATATATGTGAGAGGATGGGCATCACAAATATTTTAGTAAGACTGCCAAAGCAGTGGTGTCTATGTACAAGTTTATTGTACTGGCAAGAATTCATTTTAATTAAAGCAATGTCCTTTAATGGCAGATGCATCAAATTTCCAGGGTATCTGTTGAAATGTGAAGCTAAGTTCAACAAGCAATAGCTTTCAATATGGTTTATCCTATGAATGATTTTACATTCCGCCAAGCATGGTAATCCTGAAAGGGTGTCATTCTTGAAAAGCAGAACCTAAATTCTGGTAATCAGCTGTCATTATCCATTCTAGAGAAATTAAACAGAAACCTTGCCTTCTAACAGCAACAGCATGCAAATTAGAATGAATGAAGGGCAGTGTTTGTATGCATAAATATCTTCTGTGAATGTCTTTCCTTTTAACTACAGTTCTATTAGAAGCCAGATTGGTAAATAAAGAGGAGGGAAAAAAAAGAAAAAAAAGACATTTGAAATAGTTTTAATTACCATAACAGCTGTTTCCTCATGCTTTGTATATTCTTATCATTGCCTGTATTTTTAACATCTCTAGTACCAGGAAATCAATTTGGAAAGGACAGAAGTTGGAAAGGCCTCTTAAGAAAAGACCCCTTGTACACCAAAAAAAGGTACTTCAGAATGCAGTTATAGGTAAGAAGAGAGGGTGCTAAAACCAGGGAAGATTTATTGAAGCACAAGTATGTTCCTCCTGCATCAGTGTTACCTGTTACAAAGTGTACATCTGTACATGTTGAGGTGGGTAGAGGATCTGAGAGCAGTGTTTGGATAGAAATTTAATGACTGCTTTTCTGCTTTTTCCCTTTCTGACCACTTTGCAGATAGCAGCAAGCAGTCTGTTTTCAGTTCTGCTCACATTTGTTACTGCAGATTCTGTGGCATTGCCAGCCTAACAAGGGTTACATACTACAAATGACTGAATGTGGGTTGTTTGCCTTCCTTTCCTATCAAAACTCTGTCCTTTCCTTCATGAATGCCCTTTTATTGAAACCGTTAAGAACAATGTATGCCCAGCCTAACAGACTTGTGTCTGTTCCTTTTAATAAACTACTTTATCAGGCTTTAAAACATTTTTATTACATGAAGCATTTTATAAAAGGACTGTGTTAAATGCACTTGAATGGGAGAGTGTGTAATCTAGGCAAAGAAGCATCAGTGCAGCAACCACCTGAGTCAGAGGCACTGTTGTTCTGTCTACAGCGTGCACTGCCTTAACCACCCACCAAATCCCTGGATCCATCCAAGACCTTAACTTCCTTTGTGGAATATAAAAGTGGCAAAGTCCTGGTGGGATACTGTGTTCAGAACGTGGTCAGACCACTGTTCTGACCATTCTTTTGTGCTGACTGTTGAAACCCCTAGAAGGAGAGGCATGCTTTATGCAGGAATATTTCTCATTTCTATAGAAAAGCTCTAGGACCAAGAGATGGGAGTGAGGGTTCAAGTGTAAAGCCCAACTGGTATTTGAACATTGTGACACAAAGACTCTTTGGTCCCTTCTGCTGCCACGTCTCACCACAGCTGTGTGGGTGTGCACATGCACCTCCAAAACCTGAGGCTGTTCAGGGCACAATGTCTGCACCACTTGGGCAATTGCTGCCATGATGTGGGTGAATAAGATGCCAAACTTGCTCCAAATCCATGAGTCTACAGTGCTAGCAAAATCACTCGCTCTTGAAATTAAGTGTGATTTTTAAGATAAACTCAGGCTGTGCCCTACATTAGCAGGCACATATGGTGCCTCAAATGAGACAAGACTTGGACCTGGTAATGGAAAAGCATTGATTTAACAATCTGTAACACAGTTCTTTTAACTCTGACTTTCATATCTAAGCAGATTTTTCTTGAGGCACTATGCTCAAAACCCTTATTATGCCAACAGCTTAAGAATCAGGAAGAAGAGGAGCCAATTTGTGGCTTTTTTACACAAGAAGTCTTTTTTAAAAAGTCACTTACTGTAAAAAAAATGTTTGGTATCAACAGGTTCTTTCACAGAGAAGTTTTTCTTTTCACTAATCTTCTGTTTTCAAAATATCATGTGAGCAAAGTTGAGCAATTATTTAAGCACAACCAGAACCACTTCAGGGGGTAAGATATACTCGGGAAATATACATATAAGCAAATAACAAATTTAGTACATCCTGCTTCTTCTGTGATTCAGCAGCTTCCAATAATGTCTATTTGTACTCCCATTGCTATTGTTTCCTTAAGGAAGACCATCTGGATTAAACAACAAACATAAAAGTGTGTACCTTTAGTTTTACCACAGATTAATGTTCTCACTTGGTATGTAATAGCCTATTAAGGAAGAGCAAATTATTATTTCCTCAGATTCCATAGCATTAATTCTGCTGTTTCCAAGGGTCAGAGATGTATTATCACCATATTAATTGTTATAATGCAGAGGTATTTATACTGATAATATTCAACAACTAGCATTCTGAATTCTAGTACAGAGCTGCTCTAAGAAATTCTGATTTATTGAGAAGGCAGGTAGATGACATTTCCTGACAGGTGAGAAATGTAAATAGCTGAAATTCACAGACACTAGAGCTGAAACCATTTGAGGGAATGTTTAGCATACAGAAAAATAAACTGTACCAGAAAGAGTTTCTTGCCTTCCAGTCAGCAGCATGGGGTAGGTACAGTGCTGTCACCAGTAATATATTGCCACATGTTCATTGCCTTTTTGGCCAAAATATTTGGGCTCCTTTCTTTCACATGCTTTGAAATAGGCTGTTGCAGGAGTACAGCTGAAGATGTGAAACTTAAACAAGCTGCTCTAGGCTGCTGGTGAGAGTACAGGGTCACAAGATCCAAGCTCTTCTACCTGCATAGAAGACAAGTCTCAGATGTGTTGCTGCCTGTCCCTGTCTTTTGTCACCTTTTCCCCATCCTATTGAACATCACAGATTGAAAGGGACCACAAAACACCTTCTGGTCCAACATTTTGTAGGAGAGGGAACCTAGATGAGATAATCTAGCATCCTGTCCAGTCATAATGTTTTTTTCCCCACTGATCCCATTTCCAGGGTAGTAGGCTATCAACACGCTCTTTAAGGCAGATAGAGTCACTGGAGCAAGGCAACAAACTCTTGAATCAGCCAGAAAACAGTAAATTTAGATGACTCAGGTCAGGTGGAAGCAGGCTTCATCTGGGGTATTCCCAGCCTAACAGCTCTCCTTCATTTCATCATGGCTTTGGTGAGCAATGGAGCAACTAGCCAAGTCTGTATATTATTATTCTAAACCCAGGTGGAAATATGGAAGATAAACTTGGCTGAATAAAGACAAGGTAGCCATCCCCTGTATGCTAATGTTTGTTCTCTAAAGTGCACATTCTCGTGCTTACAGTGCATGTGTCACTGAAGGGTCTGACCTTGCCACGGGCAGTAAATCCTTCACAAGCTGAACAAATAGCCCTGCACTGCTTTGCCTTAAAAACTCCTTTGGGCAAATGTTTAGATCTATGGTTTGCCATCATAAAACACTGCACACAGTATCAGCAGCTAGCTGTAAGTTATTTCTGTTGTAAAATCAAGGTCTGTCTGCAGAGTTTTTGTCTTGCACTAATGAGACCTTTATCCCTGGAGCATAAACTACTACAACAGGGCAAGGTAACAAAGAGAAATTGCCTTTGCTGCACACTCTGAAACGCAGTGTAAAGTCCCTTTCACTACACTGTTCCTGGTAAGAGTAAGAAGTAAGATCTCTGTAGACATCTAATGTTTCCTTTTTTTCCAAACTCCTCTACCCATTACACCAAGGAAAGAAAATTGCTGACAGTTCTGGTTTTTTTCACGTCTCTTTCTCTACTTTAGAAGTGTTCCCTCTCACTGACAAATTTACTACCTTTTACTGTCACCTTTAAACTCCTTCCCAGTCATGCTTGCTACATTGACCAAGGTGAAGCCTTTCACCTTCCTAAAATGTGATCATTGTAGTGGAAGGGTTATGTGCCATTCCATTCCTGTCATCTTTTATATTTGCAGTAGTTTTTTATCTGTTCATGGCACTCAGTGACTGAAAGTGCAAGTTTGGCTTCTGCCATCTGCGGCATTATTTTATAACTTGTTTGTATCTGTTCCAAAATCACAGCATTGCCTGGCAGAAAGAGTATGAAAATTAGGCAGCTGCACTTCATTCCATTCAGCATGGTTACTTTCTATTGCTTGGTTCAAATTTTCCCAAGAGATATCAATAATAAAATTAATGCCTGGCAAAAGCTAGCATCTATTTTTCTTAGGGCCACAAGTTGTCAGATTGAGCTCTCAGCCATCAACTTCCCTTGTGCTTTTGTAGCAGCTATACAAGGCTGCTGGTAATCTCCAAAGTAGGACACCGAAAAATTATATTATAAAAGCTTCTAGTGATTTTAGTCTCTTGGAGTGTTAAAGGTCCAGCTCAACAGGGCCAACAAGTCAGCACTCCTACAGGTTTCTGTTATGAACACATCCGAGAGAACTCTCAACACTGGTTATTAAATAATTTTATTTTCATTGGATCAGCATCTCTGAGGGGAAAAAGTGCTTCTGTATGTGGAATACCTGAGACACTACACTCACCCTATCATAACTTCTGCCTTGTATCTGATCTTTTGAAGTTCAAACTGCTTAAGAGAAGGCATCAGAGTCACTTTGAATAAAGAAGGCTAAGGCATCACTTTGGTTGCTATTAACTCTGAAGCACAGAGAACTGGCTTTCCACAGATCTGCTTTGCATGGTCAGTCTCAGTCATACACAAGCAATGGGGAACTTTTTCTCTGCTCTTCAGTGGATCAAGACTCATCAGTGGGCTGGCTGGGCAGGTATCACATAAATTATCTTCAGACCTAATGAGCTGACTCACATGTTGAACAGCCAGAGTCCAGGGAGTTCCTCTGACACAACAGCATGATTTGGCACAATATTCCTGCAAGGCTTCACCTCCCCAACAGTTCTGCTACTCCGTTTGACTAGTGCTAATTAAGAGAAGCCTGATGGAAATTACCTGTACTGACTTAATCCTACATGTGGATGCCAATCCTAACTAAGAGTGCTTAATTTCATGGAGATTAAATAGATTTCCCCCCCATAATGGAGTGCTTGGGCTGTGCTCAGTCTGATGCTTCTTACTGACATATATAAATAGAGATATAGAGATAAATAGATATTTTTATGGAGATGTTTTATAAGTGGCCTTTACTTTGTGCATGGTAACTATTGCCAAACTTGTTATTTAGGAGCTACAGAAATGGCTGGTTCTGCAGTTTAGAAAGCAATCAGCTGTCTCTGTTGCAAGGGACACTTTGGGTACGGGCTTGAATTTTGGTTTTATTATTCAACTATAATTTGCATGGTTTGGATTTGGGTTTTGTCTCAGTGTTGGGTTTTTTTCTTTCCTCACTGGTTCTCTGGCAGGGATATATTGGGCTCAAGCAGGAACTTATTTCTCAGCCTTTGAGAGAAGGTTTGAAGCCATTGGTGCCATATAACATTTCAGAAACACCTGTCTTGCACAGCCTGTGATGTTGCTCAGTGTGAGGTCCTCAAACCACAGTTTCTTTAGCAGTCTATTGGGGGTTTCACAGCATAGTGAGATACTCTGCTGGCTTTGCTTGACAAGACAGCAAACTACCAACAGCTAGTTGCTGTTTTTTGGGTATTGCCTTGTGAGCAGAAAAAGGGTTCAGCAGAGACTAGGACACAAGTGACGGTTCAGAATTAGATTCATATACATAGCAGTAGGAAAAGATTGTGAAAATTGCTACAGAAGTAGGCCATTTTACTTGCTTTCTTCTTTTAGTCCCTTTTCTTTTTTTTTTTTAAGTACTGTTTGTATGCCACATCTGAGTAGTTAATCTCTACCAGCCAGCCAACTCTCAATAACCTGGGTTGTTGCTTAGGGATGGAAATGCAGTTGTCCTTTCTTACCGATCTAGTTCCTGCTGCTGTGGAGCAGTCTGTACCCAGGAAAAGACATCGGCCATTAGCTATTAGGAAAGCAAAAGCAGCCTCTCACCCCTTCCCTCCAAACCAGGTGGACAGCCAATCCCAGGGTTATGTGCCTACAAAGCTGGCCCAATTTCCTGCCAGGTGAACCAAGACCTTCTCTGTTTGCAGTTACTCTAGTCCACAGGTTTCTTTCTTGAGCACAATTTTCCCATGGGACGCATAACCAGGAGATGATGGTTACCCTAATTAAACAAAAATGTGTATATTAAAAAACATCCTAATCTGAAAGTATAGTGTATCTGAGATTCCTCTGTTATAGACACTTAGTCTAAAAGATTTATGGCTACATTTGCTATGTTATGCTTGAATAAACATATAATTCATTGAAATACACAAGACTGAAAAAAGTAATATGATCTCTTTAAGGAGAATAAACTGTTTGTAAATTTATAAAGAGTATAATCTGTTAGGCCTTATTTGAAGTATGTACTGTGGTTTGGTAAAAGTACAACATTAAAAGAGCCTTGCCAGATGAGGAGTTGTGGTTTTTTTGTGTGTACGCGTGTGGTTCCTTTGGAATATTTGACATCTTCATTTAACACAAAACAAACCCAAAAAAACCCAAAAAAAACCACAACAAAAAAAAAAACAACCTAGAGCAAAACAAAATAAAAGAAAAAAAACCAACCTTTTACAGACTGCATATAAGAGCCTGACATAAAGTGCAGAGGGCTCTTCAGATTTCTGTGTAGAGTGACGCCATGGAGGGAACAGGTGAATCTTTTTTTCTGAATAATTTGGACCCAGTTTATTTTGGAAACAAAAGTGATTGTGTCACTACTGACTGGCTGGATATTTTTTTAAGATGGTATCATAACATCAATAGAAAGAATTCAGACCAATGCACATGCAAATATCGTTTATTTAATGGGGGAAAGATCTAAGGAAGCTTTAGGCCCCTAGAGCAAGAGCTGGTGTGCCACAGGCTGCAGACACGTGGTCATTGAACAATGACTATTGTTGCCCATGGAGCTGCTCATCAGGGGAACAGACATCCCAGAGCCTGATCCTCCTGCAATCATCCTCCTGCCCTGGCCCTGTGCAGACCAGCAACAGCTTTCTGGCACACAATGGGCTACTCCTACTTCTCCTGCCAGTTCTCCCTCTGTGTGCAGCCCAGCTGTGAGCACTGAAGATATGCCAGTGCTTCCCACGGAGCAGAAAGCCACACTATTATACTCATGATGCCATGGCCTGCTGCCTCTCTCTGCAAGGTTTTTGGGTTTCCTCAGCTGGATCCCAATTGCAGGCAACTCTTCCTCCCTCAGCCACCATGTGAGCCCTTCCCTGAAATCCAGCAAGAGAAAGAAAGTCTGCCTGGAGATTTGAAGGGAGAGGGATTCTCATCTCTGACAACCCTCTGGTTTGCTAGTGGAATCTCAGGAGGTGCCTTCAGCCTTTGAGGGATGCAGCCCAGGGTAGGTCAGATCAAAGTGTGCCTCATGTCATGGCCTGGTTTTGTCATGCCCAAAAGTAGATGTCTAGGGACAACAATAACGAGGCAAGTCCATAGCACAAAGTTCTACTTCCTCAGAAGAGCCTCTCAGCTGCCAACCATGGGCATCTAAAGGACTTTCAGGCCCAGAGGTGTTTTTATGTTTAGTCATTTCTTTCAAATCTATTTGCCATGTGCTTGTGCAGAACAAATGAGATCTCCTCACAGCTCTAGTCCTTTCAAAACTGTGCATTGCTGTGCTATTTAATTTTAAAAACCCACCAGCAACTAAGCAAGAAGGGGAGTTTTTTCTTTATGTCTGCTTGCTAATGAAACAACCTCACCATGACTTAAAGCAGAGATGCAAAAGAAATCTCTCCAATCTAATTTGTGTTCTGCACAGTTCCAATTATATCCCTGCACATGCCCATAAAGATCACTGCATTTTATAATGCTACACTGAGGACAGACTGCACAGCCTTGATACCCAGATAAATCTGCAGCCCTGTGTGATTTGACTTCTGACTGATACTCCCCGTCACCACCTAACAAGATTTGTAGATTGATCCTGCACTAGAGAATTATCTTTTTTCTGTGACTTCCTCATCTATCACTGCTCATGGAGAGTCATGTTCCTTGCATGAGAGGCAGGCAGACAGACACTCTGCTTTTTCTCCCTGTTTAAAGACAGGCCCCAGCAGCATGGCTGCAGGCTGCCTGACCCTGCCAGCTCCAGCCTGAGCAGCAGCAGCAGCTTTTGGGGGAGAGGAGCAGGGGGGACCTGTGCAAGGTGACCTATCCAAGGAGTTCAAAGCAGGGAGAGGCAGCACAGACCAGGGCTGGAAGGCTTGCTGGAGGAAGAGCGAGACAACAAGCTTCAGGGGTGGCAGAAAGAAAGATTTTTCCTAGGGTCCTGACAGAGCCTTTGTTAATTTTGCTGCAGCCCAGGAGGGCCTGGAAAGTCATTGAACTAAGAGCAAGGATGGAAGAAAGGAGCTCGCCTAGGAAGGCAATGCAGACAAGTGAAAGACCTGCTTTGTTTCTCCTCTGAATCACCCATCAAAGCTGACAGGTTGTTTTGTCTTGCTTTTCTTTGTTTTCCGAAGTTCCTTTGTGCTAGTTTCGTTTTAGATTAAACCTAGCTGTGTGATGGAAAAGCACCTTCGGTATATTCACATCGAGGAAGAACTGTAGGCACTGCTACCCCAGGGTCCTGATCCCATGTAAACCAGGAAAAGCCAGAGGCACCTGACCTCTCCAAACCTCTCCATTCTCATGGATTACATCTGTGGTGTTTCATGATGTATTTCTTCAGCTGTCTCTCCCCAGAGGAGGGGTTTACCTCATCTTGATGACCAGTCTTGTCTGAATCCCTCAAGTATGGCAGTGCCCTGTGGGGGTTTGTGGAGTCAAAAGCCCCACGACGAGAGAAAAAGAGCAACTGTGACAGCTTCCTTTCTCCCACCAGCCTTTGTGCCACTCCCTCATGCCTCTTGCAGTGTTTTGTACCTCTCCATTTCATTAGTATCCTCAAGCACATAGCACATTTAGCACTGCTTCTCCCCAAACTGTGAACAGTGCACCCCATCTTCTGTCTTTAGAAGACACAGTTGGAAATCCTGAAGATCCTGAAAGAGTTTCAGCTACTCCTCTTTCTTCCAACAGGCATGAAGTTGATCAATGCTGAAAATGCATCATTGCAGTGCCTGCTCCTCTGGGGAGGGCAGCTTGGTTTTTATCCCTGGAGCATTAGGAAGGGAATCTTCACTAGCTGAAAAAAAAGGGTTCCCACATCCTCTTTACTGATGGTTTGATCACTAAGATGAGGCAAAGAACTGCACAGATACAGCAGGTTCAAACTGCTAAATATCTTAGCAGGATACAGTGAAGGGAAGGGTAGAACCAAGGGATTTAGCTGCTTGATTTGATTTATAGGGACTATAGCAAAGAAGCATTTTAAATCCTATCAAACATGAAGCCTCAGAAGTCAATGAGACAGGATATCCCTTTGCAGCATTGTGCTGGGTAAGCCTGTTAATCTCCAAATCCTTCACTTGTTTCACGATGGGACGTTGTAGGCAGCTCACCATTACTGGCTTTTCTCCATTTGCAGATGCCTGCACATTTAGCGGGATAAGAAGTGAAGTGAAAGTGCTACTTTTGTGTGTAAGGGATTTGGGTGGAATACTTTCTACTGTGCTGAAATAAAGCTTTAAAAAAGGCAGGATTTCGAGCTGTATTTTTTTTTTTTTTTTGGCAGGCGGGAGTGTTGTAGTTTGGTTTGGGTTTGAGGTTGTTGGTTTGTTGGTTTTTCTCTGAAAGAAAGAGAGGACCAAGCATTTCTCAGATTAAGACACACTCCTGGTCTATAGATGATTCTTCTAGTGAAGACCTGCTGTAAGAAACCTCCTGCAGGTGCTCAGACTGCCGTGGCCAGTCCCCTCTTCTAGCCACCAGTCTTCACGCCAAGCACTGGGCTTGGAAGCTGTTCTGTCCTCTGCATGCAGGGAGCTGTGAAAGAGGTGAACCTGTGTGTCACATCCTAGGAACCTGGATGTGGGGAGCAAGGTGCCCTGAGAGTTACCAGCAGGCACATACCCAGTCCCCACCACAGCAGGAGCATCACGGCAACTTAAACAGGGGCTGTTCCTGCGGGTAGACAACAAAATGGAAGCAAATAGGCCAAAACCTTGCTGACACTTCCTGCCAACTAGAAGAGGGTTTTGCAGATGGATAGTGATATTCTTGACATGCAAAAATGCATTTTTCTCTGCTCAGTTGATGCCAATTCTGACTCAGCCCCAGTGAGGCTGGCTGCTCCCTAGGCTAGGATGGCTTTCCCATACAGCAATATTGCCTTTGGGAGTAGGATGGAGGTTTTGGCTGCTGGTTTCCCACAACTCACTTGGCAGTGAGTGAACTACAGCAGCTGCAAACACACCTCTGTGAGCTGAGGGTGCCATTGCATCTGCTCTCAGAGCAGCCAAGGCCAGAGCTGTTTAAAGGATGCTTAACAAGGCACCAGCCCAGGCCACTGCACCATGCAGAAGGGCAATGGGTTCTTTGACTGGTGCTAGGGCTTTCAGACACAGCAAGGTGTTTTTCCTTAGTCCAGAACGAATTTCTAGACTGCCCTCCTTTCACCTTCCCACTTTTCTCTCATTTGTGAAGTCCACAAGGACTCTTTCATGCTGACAGAAAGAAGAATTACTCTGATGCATTGCAATAAATTGCAATAAATTGCATTGACTTTTTTTCCTTTTTTTTTCTCCTTCTGCTACTTGTACAATTGATTTTGGGATGAAGCATGCAATCACAACTCACTCACAGTGTCACAGCAGGGACTGAATTACCCAAGGGAAAAGGGTTGGAGGAGGGAGAAGCCCGTGAAGGACCATTATATCTTCCTTCTTTTCTACAGACCTGAACTGCTTTTAGGGCAATTCAGTGCTGGGTACACCAAGGAGACACAGGCAGGAACTTGAGCTAAAAGAATGGTGAAAAGTCTTATTGTGGCCTGTCACAAATGTGATTAATGACATCTGGCAGGCAGAGACAGGGGAGAGAAGGGAAGGCAGAGGGTGGAAGAGTAGCACTTATCACAGGCAGTGCAGCCAGCAGTTCATGGTCAGAGAGAGACAAGGATGGAAGGCAAGGTGAGCCCAAGCTGTTAGAATCATTTCATTTTTAAGCGAATCAAGGATGGGAAAACACAATGGCAGCCATTTTCCTGGGTGGAGGGGTTGCTGTGGATGGCAGTGTAAGGCATTTTTTCAGTTTCAGGAGGAGCACTCAGCATGATACAACAAGAGGTAAGAAAGGTTTGAAAAAGGGCAGGGAAGATAAGACAGAAATGCCAAAATATCTGGAGTCAGTTTAGGAGCCTTTGGGTGCCACTGCCCACCTCATATCCTCCAAATGGTAGGATTTCTAGTGCTAATAATTGATACTGTCACTAGGGACTCAGCCTCAGTAAACATTACCAGCTTGTTCTCTACATCACACTTCTTCCATTAATACTTTCGCTTGCTGCAGAGGATGCCCTTGAGATTTATGGTGGAACAGCAATGGCATTTTGGACTTCTGTCAGGAATTGCATTTTATTACTGGAATCTGAAGAACTGGGGGATAAAAATAATTAAAGCTGTTTAAAAAATAGTCTGAACTGAAAGTATTTTAAAAGCTTCCAGCAACAAAATAACCATCAGAAGTTAATATGCTAACAGCATCTGAGTATTATCTTTTATGCACTGACTGACTGGCTATGATCTACAGTCCTCTTTCTTCCTATCTCCTACAAGAGTTGGTAAGGAGAAATGAGGGAAAACCAGGTATATAAAACATACTGGCCAGCTTCTCTTTTTAATGGTTTTACCTCTCTGTAAATCCACATGGTGGAATCAAAACCTGTGGTTTCAAACTGCCAGCAGAGCTTCAAAGAGATTTAGCTTCTAAAGAAACACCATGAATCATTTTCTTCCAAAATACTTCCTGCTCTACAATGGAGCACCTGAATCAGAGTGTTTGTGACCTGGTGTAGGTGTGAGTGAAACAAGATGCCAAGTTAGTTATTCTATGAGCTGCCATGACAATCTTTGCCTCCCCAGCACAGACACAGTGTGACTGGCACCCTGCTATCCCCAACACAGGCTGATGTGCATAAAGGATTTGCTGTAGTGTCAGATTAGGGTTTTCTTTAACCCTGTCACACAAATATTCATTGCTGTATTACTGTGTAGCAATTCCCAGAGAAATCCACAGAAATTTCTACTACAGAAAGAAATTAACTGGGCTGGCCATCTGCTCTTTGGATTTACAGGAATTACAGTGCATCAGCTGCATATCTCATCATGTCAATGACCTCAGCAGAGTCATAAGGCTCCACAGGTGGAGCTTGCTGCGAATTCAGAAAAGCTCCTTAAAAGAGAATTTCAGGAACAAAAATGAAATAAAACCAAAAACCAAAAAAACAACAAAACAATACAGCAAAAACAAATAAAGCCAGGCAAAAGCAACACACGGCTCACTTTCCTATAGTGTGAATACTTACAAGCACAGTACTCCTCTAAGAGCACAGAGAGCAAGGACTGAAGTTTGGAGTTTCCCTGGACCTTATCAAAACAGCAAAGCCTCCATGGAGCTCATTGGAGAATCCAGAAAAGGAAGATAAACAGGAGATGGGAAAGCAGAGACCAAGCAGGACAGGCTTTATGTAGGCAGCCCTTTGTGAGTTTGTGCCTTCCCACTTTTAAAAAGGGTAGGAGAAAATTTATCATCCCATCCCATTATTATACTGGGAATGTGTTGGGAAAAAGCTGTAAGAAAGGTTGGTTCTCATGTTGGCACTGGATATTCATCTGTACAGGTAATTTAGCAGCCTTGAAAGGTGTATCAGAAGGCAAGATGGAAAGAGAAGGTGTCTGTTTACACTAAGGAGTTAAAAAGAGAGATGGGAACATTGGAAATCACTCAATGCAGTGGCAAAATCCTGGAAACTAAATTAGACTTTGTTCTCACTTTGTTTGGTTTGTTTTTTTTAATGGTGTCTAAAGTAAAATTTCAGATAAACAGATTTTTGTTGTATCTATTTTTCCGAGAACCAAATATCTGTGTGTGTGTGTGTGTGTGTGTGTGTACATATGCCTGGTTTTATTAATATAAAAATTTCTTAGAGCAATTTAATCTAAAGAGTGCCATCTACTGCTCACAAGAACAAGTTGCATGTGTAAGCACAGCAAATTTGGATATGGCTTCCTGCACAAAGATGGCTTTATGATATGAGAACTTCAGGCATCTCAGACCATTTTAGATTCTTCTTGGGACTAACCCAAAGCTGGGAGATCTGCTACAGGGGCCAGCACTCCCAGCAGCGCCACAGCTCTCCTGTCAACAACATTGAAAACATTTTTTTCTTTTGTTCTCAGGTTACTTTCCAGTTTATCCTCCCAAGGCAAGGTTAAACCGGCACTGATGTGCTTTGTGTGATGGTACACCTACAGCATTCAAGACACTGGGTCTCTGCATGCACAGATGTGAAAGGGAAGGCTTCAGGATTGCTGTTTGGTACGCTGCTCAAATAGCAGGTTGCAGTCAAGCATAAAGACCATGAATTGCCTCTATGTCCCCATTACTCTTCCCTAGTCACTCACAGTTCTGAAGCTCATCACGGTATCATTACACCTCTTCTCTTCTTGGCTGGAAGAAAAACCTACTGGAGTTTCCAGGGTGTTGCACTAAGGTTGGTGCTGCCTGTCTGCAAATAACAAATTGAAATGCATGTATAAATGCATCTTGTGTAATATCTGTTCATATGTTAAAGCACCACTAAATGCCTTTCTGTGGACTGCAGTTCTTTACAGACTAGCTCAGGCTGGGCACTGAGTGACTTTTCACCTGACCTGGAGTACTTTTAGTAGTTGTTACACATTTCTTGTTGCAACTGTGATGGTACAAGATCATGAGCTACGTGTGTGAAATGCTCCATATTCACACGTAAGGAGGGTGTTACCGCCAAACTGCTCCAGTAAAGAGAAGGAAATCTTTGTATGTTGCCTGAGGAAAATACAAAAAGTAAGATCCTAAAATGTACTTTATCCCCCTAACTGGAAACTTGGATCATTGTATATTCAAGCAGAATACTTTGAGTCCTCTGCTCAAAGTAGATTTCATATCGTTGCTCTTACATAAGCAATTGTTGAAAAAAATAACTAAATGCCAGTCATATCGGAAGCATTACATGCTGTTATTGAAGCATGATGGGTCCAGATTTATTATCTTAAAGTTCCTAAAATATGATTTTTGAAAAACTGATACTTAGATGCAGATGTTTTCCTTTTTTCCCGTGATATTGTAGGACATAAATAACCACTTTATCTCATCCTGTCAGCCCAAAGAACATAGTACTGTAATATGGATAGCATATTCATTCCTGGAGGATAACTAGTCCACTCAGGCCCAGATATGTTGCATGTGCAGTAGGGCTGCTCCATTTAGGAAACACATCAGCATCTCTGCTACCCTTAGTTATATCAACCCCCAGAAAACCTAATAAGTAGCCAGATCAAAGTTTATTTGACTTGAGGAATAATGAAGACATCACATGTGACTGAGAGCCTCTTGTGCAGCAAAGCTGCTCTCCCATGCAAGGAGTGTCTGGCTGGGGAACTAGGTGGAGTGCAGCAAGTGGCACCTCAGTGGAGCTGCTAACCAGCACCAGCACTCACTAGCATGATTATCTTGGAGCTAGAGCCAGCCTGATTTTTTCACACATCCTGATTTGGATGAGATGTGTGAACTGCCCCATTTACCTCAATAAATGTTAATCCAGGAGTAAATAGTTGATATCAGATACTAATGCTAACTACATTCCTTATCAAAGAATGGCAGAAAGGAAACTTTCTCAGTTAGGCAGAATTCGGCATTCAAAATATTTTCCAAGCAAGCCAGCTTCATTCAAAACAGCATTTTCTTGACAAGGTTTGGTTTCCATTAAATGTTTTGAGCTTTTGTCACTGAAAATCTCTGGAAGAAAAGTGTAACGAAAGTGCACTGACATCTACCCAGAAATAAAAAATCCTCACCAGGTTCAGTGTCATGGGAATGAACATTTCTTTAGGTGCCTAGCAGGGCAGGTCTCCCAGATTTTGCAACAGTCATGGCTGCTCTACTGGGAAGGGTAGCTTCTCCCTCTTAGGGACTCCAGCAGAGAAGCAGAGTGCCATGGGGAAGGTGCCCAAGGCATTGGCTACAGTAGGAGCATCCCTGCTGAGTGGCAGGCTTTCCTGGGCTGCTGCAGGAAGGCATAGGAGGGGTGGCAGCAAGTAGCAAGACCCTCCTTTGCCTTCCTTTGCTGGTGTCTTGCTTCAGTTGCCAGCACACCTATTCAGGTCCACACCATGACAGGGCCACAGGTTGTCACCCTGATGATTATCTGCTGCATGCTGAGAAGACATGGTCTATATTTTTTGAGAGATGTAACAGGCTTCAAGCTGTTTGCTTATTACAACTGCTGTCTGGCCAGCCACCAGAGCATGCCAGCTAATCCTTTGGAATAGGTCAGTAACAGTCCTGAGAGGAGGATTAAAAGGGGTAAATGTAAAGTCAGGTAGGAAGGGGCATCCAAGCAGGTGAAGTGGTTGGTTTTGGTCAAATGTGTGCCACTAACTGAAGTGACATGCCAGCTATAGAGATAAGAGAATTTTAGCTTTCTGCAGGTAACCTGCAAGAAGTAGAAGTCAAGCCAGCAGATGATGGGATGTGGATGGCTTATGGACAGGAGAAAAGTGCAGCAAGGCTTGAATGTTGGTCTGAACAGAAGCTGTTCCTGCAGTTTTTCCTGTAAAATGAACAGCATTTCAGGAACTCTGAAAATCCTTCTCTAGCTTATTTAGTCAGGGGCTAGATGGCACTGTGTACCCAAAAAATAAGGTGTTATTCACAGATTTCATAGTCAGATGTTTCTGTACAGGCTGTGAAAAGTGAACAGCAGTGATAAGCTTGACAAGACAGGAGCAGCAGCCAGAGACCCAGACTTCTGATGCTGCGGTCATATACACAGAAGCCTTATTTGTGGGGGGTGGAAAATGAAGGACCCACTTTCTGAGCTGCATATTCCCATGTTTCACCTCTCTTTCCAGACCTGCACATCTCTTCGCAGTCCCTTGCCACCACACGTGCCTGGTGTGTCAGGCTGGGTGTTGGTGTTGGGGAAGAGCACAAGGCCCACAGGCCCTTTCTGTCAAACCACAAGCTGCTTTTCTGCCAGGAGCATGTGGAAGCACCAAGCACAGCTTCTCCTCACCAAGGGGAAGCTGACCTCCTCTCACAGTACCTGCAGGGCTGCTGGGACAAATGCCAGGGCATCCAAGCAGCAGATTACTGTGTCTCCTGTGGGGAAAGAAAACTTTTCATCAAAATAATTGATAAGGCGTGATAAAATGCAGCAAACTGCATTCAGCTCCGAAATCTAGTGGGATTTAAGACTTTTATAGCTGGGAGAAGGTCTTTTTTTCCCTTCCTCATTAAAGCCATGAAGGTAAACAATTCAGCTGGTCTTAAAGCCACAAGAACTTTTCAGAAGCCATCAGTTTACAAAAACCTGGTGTTTGCACACACAAAAGTATATGCAAACTTACAATGGCAGGTTGTTTGGGGTTTCTTTTTTTCTGCTTGCCCCCACAACACTCACAATTTGAAAAGGTGGAAACAGTTCCCCCAGAATTACCCCACAATGATTCATTCCAGCAATTACCCCCTGCAGCTCCAAGTGTTGCTTTCTTGATTACAGTACATCGCCACACAAGTGATGGGAAAGAAAGTGGCAGCTTAAGTAGTGAATTCTTTACAGGCTTTACTCTTAAGCTCTACCACTGGTAGAAGCTGGCTATAACAGGAGGAAAACCAGCCTGGATGGGGAGAAAAATCCTGTGTCCCTCAGGTAGTATCTTCTGAGGGGATCATTTGAAGAAGCACAGAGTGGGCCAGAGGCCACAAGCATCTATGGATGGAATTGCCACCATGTTATTTTTTGTGTCCCAAGAGTATTTGGTGTCTGAGTTGAAGATGGAAGCCTGCAATGGTGGGGAAGAAGAAGAGGGACCTCCCAAGGAAGTAAGCCATTCTCTGAACCATCTACAGGTTACTAATGTACCCTCATCTGCTATCCTGCACACACATTGATTGAGCTGCTGGGTGCTTGACACAGCATGCACCTTTTGATTACTTTCAGCTATCCTGAGGGGATGAAAGCTTTACTTGCTTGTTTTGGCTCAGAAGGACATTTTTTCTACTTCCTCATTACAGAGGCTGTTGTCTCTGAGTTCCTCAGACCAATAATCCCAAGCAAATCAATGGTATGGCTGACTCTTCCTTGACTTGCCTTAATGGGCCATGGAGGTGAATACACAGATTAGGCATCTTTAGAAATGCTCTGCCCCACTGAAAATAGTAACATAAACAGGAACATAACACAATCTGAGTTGCTTTTCTATAATGCTTTCCTGCAATTGCCATTTAGATTTGTTCTGAGACACCAAGGAGTTATGTTTTGTTAAACCTTAGGGAGATGAGTTCTGTTGCTCTAGAGAACTAAATGAGAAGTAAATGAAAAGAAAAAATGTCTAAGGCAGTTGATATAAATAAGTGCAAGTGGAATGTGAAGACTTAAGTCTTTTGGGGGCCTACAGGAAACAAAAATGCTCCCACCAAGTGGGCAGGATCAAATAGCAACACCACAGTGGGAAATATTCTGTCATAACATCAACAAAGGTCTCTGAAACCATAAATCCATTTTTAAGGAATCCCCAGTGGATTTTCTGCTACTTCCAGCTCTGCTCTTCCTACCTTTATCCTTCTTATTCTCCTATTTACCTTCAGGGCAGTATGTGCAGACATACCTAGAGCAGCCATTAACACAGATAAACTGGTTACCAGCAGGAGTCAAGTCATAGGGCACATCCACATGATGTTTCACAGGGAGTTATGAAGTTACCTGCCCTAAACTCCTGGGCTGTCCTGACACAGCTGTCCCCAGCCTGGGTGATATGCACAGCATGACATTAAATATTTGGAGCTTTGAGCAGATTTCTACAAATGATTGATGCATGTGCTGATGAGTCTTCATGTCCAAAGCATCAGCCACAGGTCCAGCATATGCCCAAGCCAATTTCCTTGGCTTTCCTTCTTTTTTTTCTTTTTTTTTTTTTCCCCTTTTATTCATCCCTAGGCCTTCTAAAACACTGCTATATTAGGAAATTTTAATGAACTATCAAGTTTAGCTTATCCTCTCCAACCACCACCTTTTCTTGAAGAAAGAAATGATATCAAGTATTTGCAGTGCTGCTTCATCCCATCCCCTACTCTACCCTGCTCTCATCTCCAGCACAAGGAAGTTGAGTTTCAAATTCATCTCACCAAGCAGGTCACCAAGCACAAAATATACTCATTATCTTTTCTCTCCAGCAATCAGAGAAACTTGGGCAAAATTAACCAGCAAGCAAGCAATTGCTCTGATGGCTATGGAAATGAGCCATTGCATTTTATGTTCTTGGCTTACACAGTAAAACCAAGGTGCAGTCTGAGTTCATCTCCAGATGAATCTTGTTTTCAAGATCCAGCCCTGGGCAAGGTGGCAGAGCAAAGCAGCCATGATAGGTGAGAGGCATGGCAGGTGAGTTCCAGAGCATTATTTAACTAAGTGATGTGGAAATGCACCAACAGACTCTCGCTTCCATATGTAAAGAGATGTCTCAAGGGACTGGTTGAACTGGTTGTGATGACTGATTTACATAAGCAGAGCAGTGAGAATCGATTATGGCAATGCCAAAATTTGTCCAGAAGTGTG
>VYZP01028709.1:0-12924 GCA_013400635.1 Hypocryptadius cinnamomeus | reverse complement strand
CGCACCTTGTTTGACTGGTACAGGCGCCAGAATGGAACAGAAGATGAATCTTATGAGTATAGACCTCGGTCAAGCACAAAATCAAAGGGGTAAGAATTTTCCTTGCAGAAGTCCGTCTGATTTGTGTGTGCTTTCTCATAAGAAAAAGTGTGCTTTGTACTTCTGTGACAAGTATGTTGTATTTGGATTTGTTGTTACCTAAATTTGTGTAGAAAAAATTGTGTAGAAAAAACACAGACTTCTTTAAGGTAGCGTATTTCACTTGTGTAGATGATATACATGAAGTGACTTAATGGTTTTGGTGTGGATGTACAGAAGGAAGTTGGGTGTTGGTAATTCTAAGCTAGTTTGTCCCTTTTTTTTGATTATTGGCGGGTCCTTTCAGGAGTAGAGGGCAAGATTTAAGTACTGTGCCAAACCCCCAAGTCTTTCCACCTATCCATTTTATATACATCTGCAACAGTGATTACATGAAAAACAATGCAGTAATTGTCTCTGCAATATTTGTGTTCAGTCTTGTGTCTGATACCTGTATTCTTGATTTCTTATTTTAGGGATGACCAACAACGTGAAAGAGATTATCTACTTGAAAGGAGGGACTTAGCTGTAGATTTCATTTTTTGTTTAGTTTTAATAGAGGTTCTAAAACAGGTAAGATCTTTTGCTTCGGCAAATTAATCTTAATATTTTGCTTGTAATATTGGTTTTGATAATCTCCTTTAAATTTTTATTTAAAAAAATAGAACATATCTATGATGAGCATATGCAGCCTATAATTATACTCTTAGTTGCATAAAGCCTTTGGCCTCTCCTGCCTTTTCTCTACATGCCTGCATTATGTCAGTTCATGTGTCTTGGAAAGCTGCTGATGTACTGCAAAAAGCAGAACTGTAAAAAATAACACTTAATTTATGTTCAGTACCCTTTGTCGGCTTAAATATTCTTGAAATACAGGTTGAAATTGTTGGATAATGAGGTTAAAATGTTACTTCAGAATTATCCTTATTTGGCTAAGAATGCCAGTGCAGATTGTGTAAATGTTGTGCATTGCAAAATTAGCTTGATATATGCCAGCAAAGGATGTGTCCTTGGACACTGGTGGGAGTCATTTCTCCAGGGCATCTCACAGAACTGTTTATTTGCTTCATACATGCATGTATGTATAGGTGCTACATACATGTAAGTGATATGTGCCTTCCAGATACCTGTTCATCCAGTGCCAGATCCTTTAGTACATGAAGTTCTAAACTTGGCTTTTAAGCACTTTAAACATAAGGAAGGGTAAGTTTCACTTGTGTACTTTAAAATACTTTGTATTACCAGCCTGTGTTTCTTTGTTGTGGTTGCTCTCCTTTGCCTCACATGTAACATGTTGGTGATAATACCAGTGTGAATGAACACGAGTCAATGTCTTTAAATTGAAAACATATCTTGAAAGAACATGGCTGTGTTCAATGTAACACTGAATTTATTTTGCTTGGCATATACAGAATGATTTGCATCCTCAGACACAGTAAGAAAAGTCTGAGTTTGGATAAATACAGTAAAATTTCTATCCAGAAAATGTTTCTTTTGAAACAAGAAATGAAACTGCATTACTTTAAATGTCACCCGTTCATTGCATGTTTGAATTTAATTGTTTTTATGGTAATAATTTGCCTGCTAGGGGACAAATTTTTTGTTTGTAATTGAAAACTTGCTTGGGGTTTAGAAGAGCAAGGTTGTACTTAATGAGTTTTTTTCCCTTTATTGGTTTTTCTTTTCTCTTTAGGTATTCAGGAACCAACACTGGGAATGTGCATATTATTGCAGACTTATATGCAGAAGTGACAGGGGTTCTTGCTCAATCAAAGTAAGTTTAGTCTCTGACTCTTTGTGTTTAGGGACAGACCAATGTAGACTTAAAGACTATTTGATATAGCAGAATCTATTCATGTCCCCAGTAGATAATCCTGTAAGTGTCAAATGTAGTCAGGTGTAGTGTGTTGTGTCTGTCTGATGTTCCAGCACAAAAAAATTGAACAAATCAAGAAATAATCTTTAGTACAATTGCTTTGCAGTCAGCTTGTAGGGGCAGGGAAAGGAGGCCCTGTGCCAGTCAACTGTTGTTTACTTCACTGGTATATTCTAATGTGCTGATCATCAGAGGCACTTGTAAATGCCTGGATTTGAAGAACCAGGGGTCAGCTCCCTTGCATTTCTCATACAGTAGCTGCTGATATTGTTACAGACTAAAGAAATTGGTTGAAAATTATAGACTTCATACAGAAGTTACTAAGAATGCAAATAATTGCTATCTGTATCCCTTGTTCAGGTTTCAAGCTGTTAGGAAGAAGTTTGTCACTGAATTAAAGGAACTGCGGCAAAAAGAACAGAGTCCTCACGTAGTACAGAGTATCATCAGTTTGATTATGGGAATGAAGTTTTTTCGAGTAAAGATGTATCCTGTGGAGGATTTTGAAGCATCATTTCAGTTCATGCAGGTAAAAACAAATGCTACAAAAAACTGAAATGAGTATAATTTCAAATGCTTAAGTCATGAAGCCACGATGACACTTGCTGTGATCAGTCACTCCCTCTACTTGTGTGCCATCCTTCATCCTTTTCTGTTCAGTTGCTGATTTTTCAGAGGCGTGAATTACTTGTTTCTCAGCAGTTTGTGAGCACCTCTCATCAGGAGAAGCCTTTCACAATCACCTTAGTAGTGTGGCAAACCTGTAATATATGAATTTAAGACTGAATGAAAATGGATAGCAATCAAATAATTTTGTATTTATAAAAGCAGTGTATTAAAGAAAAATAATTACTTTATATATAATTTTTTAAGATGAGATGTCAAGACATGCTTTTCTTTAAAAACACTTTACTATGGATTATTTATTGTGTATGGAATATTTAATTATCTTTAATTTTCCTTGCATCAAAGTCCTTTGAAAATGAAAATTAGTATTAAAAAATATAAATTTCCAATAATTTTAATAGATGTAAGCATTAAAATTTTTAAGCTTCAAAATGATCCTAGGGAAAATGTTCATATTTATATTCTTTTGTATTCTGAGTATTCTTTATATTCTGAGTAAAAAGTAAATAGCTATCTGGCAATACAAATGTTCTCCTTTCAATTCATTGAGGTGTAATGCTGGGTAAACAGGTTTTAAAGTTTCTTACATTTTGTGAAGTTGATACTGCTAAGGAATATAAAACTAACTCAAACACATTAATTATAAATTAAAACAGGCACCTAATGTTAGACTGCTAGTGGTTTTTATGGCATAGTTATGTTTGTATTCTTTTTTCTAAATATTTTTCTAATGTTTTCTTACTAAGGAGTGTGCTCAGTACTTCCTGGAAGTAAAAGATAAAGATATAAAACATGCACTTGCTGGTTTGTTTGTGGAAATTCTCATACCTGTGGCTGCTGTAAGTATTGTAATCCCCCCTGCCACACTGTTCCTCCCACTTTCAATTGGGCTCTCATTATTAAAATTCTTCAATTAATCCTCAATATATTACATTTTTACAGATTCAGAAGGACATGTAGTACTGAAGGAGGGCTTACAAGGAGGCTGAAGAGTGACTTTTTACAAGGGCATGTAGTGATAGAACAAGGGAGAATGGCTATAAACTGAAGGAGGGTAGGATTAGATTAGATTTTAGGAAGAGATTCTTTACTGGGATGGTGGTGAGGCACTGGAACAGATTGCCCAGAGAAGTTGTGGATGCCCCATCCCTGGAAGTGTTCAGTGCCAGGTTGGATGGGACTCTGAGCAACCTGGTCTAATGAAAGGTATCCCTGCCCACAGCAGAGGGAGAGGTTAGAGCTAGATTATCTTTGCGGTCCCCTCCAACACAAACCATTCTGTGACTGTTACATAGATTACAAACACCTTCACAGTCTTAAAGGGAAATAGGTTGGCTTGTGTGTTAGCTAGTTTCCCAGATTTTTTCAGAACTTTAAAAAATTGTCTGTTTTCTGGACACCTTTATTACCAGAGCATTGTGTAATTTTATACATGCTCTAAAAATTTGAAATTTCCTTGGTTTAGTATCTGTTTGCTCAAGGGCCCAGTTGACTTTTCTTTATTAGCTGAAACCGTTTAAGTTCTTTCTGTAGTAAGCTGAGATGTGTAACATTTTTACAGTCTGATAAGGAGAGGATGAACTCTTATGCAGGAAGGAAGAATGTAGGTTTTGGCTAATTAGATAAAAACCTCCTTATCATCCCAGTGTTGGAGGTACTGTGCCTGTAATGCTGCTTGTGAGAATGTTTCAGTCAAGACAGGCTCTCTTTCCTCCCAGGCTGCTTTGCTTGGTTTTGTGAAGCTTGTTCAACATGTCAAGAAGAAATTATATCACCTGAGTATAATTCAAGTTGACCATTTACCACAAGCTCAGTTAATTTCATCGTAGTAGATTGATACTTTCTAGGATTGTTGTTTAAAATGCTAGTTGTATTGGCAGATGTCAGGCCATACTGTGTTTGGCATGCAGTCCCAAAAAGTGGCTAGTTGTGGCTCTGTGTTGCCACATAGATTATAGGAATCTATAAATGGAATTTATAACTTGCTATAAATGGGAAATTGGTACATGTAGATCTTGTTTTGTAGGATAGGATCTACAAAGAGTAGCATGCTGGGTGGGCGTCCCATCTGAGCAAGATCATAGGAAAAGAAAGATAACTCTCTCCGAGTTCATCATCTTTTAAATGGTTTACCTTGCCCTGGGCTAATGCTTCTTTCCTTTCTGTGTTCTCAGTCCTGGGTTTTTGAGGCAGGGGGTTGGTTTTGGTTTGTTTGTTTGATTTTGTGGTTGTTTGTTGTTGTTTTTGGGGAGTTTTGTGGGTTTTTTGTGTGTTTGTTTGAGTTTTTTTGTTTGGCTGCTGTTGGTTCATTGGTTAGGTTTGGTATTCTTGAGGGTTTGGGGTTTTTTTATTATTTTTAAATTACAAAGGAAACAATCTTTTTTCATGAGACAAAACTAGAAAGAGGTGCTTCTGGTAGTAACTGCTTATGGGAAGAAGTTTTGATCTTACCCAGGCATGCTTACACTCTTCTAGAGAAGAATATAAGAATTTCTTTCCTATTAAAGAGTGAGCACATTTTGTCATTTTGTATTCCATAGTTTCTTGGCAGTTGGAGTGGGAGTGCTGAGTGAAACTACTTAGCATTTAGGTAAATGCAAATATTAGTTTGCAGAATCGTAAACGTGGTGAAAACTGCCCTTGAAATAAGGAGGAAGAAGCAGCATTTGGGAGGTGGGACTATCCTCTGGCAAGGGCAGAGGCACGAACACGGGCTGTGCAGAGCACTTGTGGTGCTGTGTGATCCCTTCCTGCAAGCACAGCCTGAATCAGTGCTTCAGACAGCTGGGGAGGGAGGCTTGATCTTTCCTTCTGACTGATCCTCTAATCATTTCATACAAATGGAGCTTCTTACATAGAAACCAGGAGCTCACTCCCAGGCTGAGGTGCAGTTGAGCAGGTTAGTCATTCTCTGGGAAGATGTGAGATGCAAATTTGAATATTTTTGATGCAGCTGAAGGAATTGAATGTAGATTTTTCTGTATCTTGGATACAGAAAATCACTCAAGTGAGGAAGCTGTTGGGTTTCAGCATTGAGACTTCTTTACTGTCATTCTCTCGCTTAGTCATTCAGGCATTTTAAGAAACCTGACCTGATTTGGACCCTGCAGGTATGATGAATCACAGCATATTTTATAGCGGGGAAGTTAGGGCTGCTCTGAAAGCCTAAGGTTATATCCCAAAGCAACAATGCTGTGCTGACAGCAACTGACTGATTTCTCATGTGGAGCTAGCAGAGTACTAATCAAACTATAGCCTAACAATAGCAAAAGATAAATAATTTGGTACATAGGAAGTGGTTTAAATCATAACTACTTTTTCAGTTCTTTCTTTGTGGATCTGTACATATTACAGAGGTACATGCTGTTTTTGTGCTTCTACATCGTGAAGGTTTTAGAGTATTCTTAGCAAGATGGACATGATTTTTTAAATGTAGTGTTAGTAGATATAATATTTATGTAATATTAATAACTGTAAATAATAAAGATAACAAAAGTTATGTTGTAAGGAAATTATATGCACAGAGGACCTCTTCCAAAAAAGCCATTTCAGTCTCCAACACCCCACCCCTCAATTTGATAAATAAAGCAGAAATAGCTTAAAACAGTAGGTTGAGAACAGTGTTTTCATAGATCATCCTGAGGATCCAGAGAGAAGCCTAAGAGCCTTGCAGAAGTTTCAGTAAAGAAGTTGGCAGCTGCCTGGGTTGTGGAAGGAAACCTATTCTGTGTGCAAGAACAGAGCGGGTCAGAAGGGTGTAGGGCTCCATGTGTGTTTCATTAATTCTGAAAGCTGAGCAAAGACAACTTGCATGATTGGTTGACCGATAATCCTGTGGATTTTTTCATAACTTTCCAGTTTTCACTATTAAAACAAAGAAGAAAACAGGAGCAGTTAGGAGGGGAGCTGTGAAAGTTAAAGATACTATTTTTTTGAATATATATAAATATGCATATGAAGATCTTCAGTGTAGTTTTTATTTGTTAGTTGGCATCAAATACATTTTCTTCTTTAAGTATGGAATAGAGACCATATTCCTAAAACAGTTTATTTTAATGGGCTGTTCTGTTGGGCTGGGTTTTTTTGTATGTTTGCTTTAATTGTTAATTTTAACCATATGGTTGTAGTGTATGGCATGATTTCTTATGCTTCTGTTTATATTTCAGATAAATACACTCAAATACCTTCCTAACGTGAAATTTAACTTTTGAATGGTTTTGAATTCATAGACATATTAATGTGTATTTAAATTGCCTTCTGTGTAAATTTTTAAGCCAATTAATTTGTGGGTTTTTTTTTTAATAGGCTGTTAAAAATGAAGTGAATGTGCCATGTTTGAAAAATTTTGTGGAGATGCTTTATCAGACTACCTTTGAATTGAGTTCAAGAAAGAAGCACTCACTGGTATTTTAAAGAAATATTTCAACTTCTCCATTTTGCTCATCTTAGGCTCTTAAGCTAGTACATTATATGAGGAAAAGCTTATCAAGCCATATTAATTTAAATCTTAACATCTCAGTATAATTAAATTTCCACAGTGTATGTGCATTTGTTCTAATTTTGCTTTGTTTCTTTGTGCAGATATGTGCTCTTATCTCACATGTGAGATTGTCTTGAAATCAGTGCTTGGTTTTGATTTTTTTAGTGGGTTTTAGCAGAGTTATTTAACCTAATGTCTTATTAGTAAAAAACTGGCATTCAGGGAGTCTGAATATATTTAAATTAGGGTTAATTAAAAGATGCAAATGTCAGACAAGACTTTTTGTAAAAAAGCTCGTCTGTAAAATAGCAGCTTCTTAATAGCCCTGCTCTGCCTGGTTCTCTCCTCTCTTCATAAACCTTGTTTTTCTTTTTCCAGTATTTTTAAAATATATCTTATTTTTGCGGTATTTGGTTATTTTTGATGACTATGGCAGCCATGTTTCAAGTCTATTCACTTCACTTTACTGAAAATGTAGAGCTAATTTTTGCATTTCAGTTGGCACATGCAGTAAATGCAAGTGAATTTAAAATGTTTTATTCTCACTTTCATGTTATGGACGAACTTTACTTTCTAGTATTCTGCACCTATAAAGCATTTATCATTGTATTGGTTAAACTCCATATCTAAGAATAACATGAAGTGGTTGATATTAGTATTCAAAATGTCATTTTATTTATGAAGTTAGGAACGTTGTATCAAGAGTACTATTTACCTACTCATCCTTTAGTTTTGCTTCATAACAAGAAAAGCTGCAGTCAGATTTGGTACTAATCACCATTATGTGTTAAAAGTTACTGAGTTGATGTTTTTCCTGAATATTCTTGGAGGCAGTTCACCTGCCCAGCATGTAGAACGACGTGCATTGAGTCTTGTGGTTGCAGGGAAAGCCTGAACATTGTATGGAGGGTCAGACTGCTCTCAGTCCTTGTTTGAGATCAGGCCTTGCTGGGGGATGAGCTTCACCTTGGTCCCACTGCCCCAGTCTGACCCCATGAGCTCTTACCACACTCAGGAGTTACCCAGGGCACTGTGCCTGGCATGAGTGCCCCAGGGCAGGGGAGAGGCTGCCATGCGGTGCCAAAACTGTGAGAGCGAGAGGCAGCAGCCCACTGTGTGTCATTCTCAGTGTGCAACACTTAGGAGGTCTCAAAAGAGCAATTTGATCAATTCTTTTTTCCCCCTACTCATAGGCTTTGTATCCATTGATCACCTGCCTGTTGTGTGTCAGTCAGAAACAGTTTTTTTTAAATAACTGGCACGTTTTCCTGCAGAACTGTTTGTCACATCTGAAGGTAAGAATCCTTTCTAATTAAGGAACTGTTGCAAATCACTAGCATTTATTACAGTATGTTCTCAGCATTCTTGTGCCAAATAAACAATGAATAATATTTGGCTGTTTAAAAGGACACTGAAATATTTGTCTAAAACGAAATTAAATGTTTTAAGTCTCTGTATTAAACTTAGTAGTAAGGTTTTGTGATGCTTTATCATGTTGGAAGTAAGTGTGGTCCCCTTGGGGATTATCATTTTTATTGAGTAAAATCTGCAGAAGTATCTGCTAATAAGGGCTATTTATGCCAGAGAAAACACAAACTGTTCTTCTTTATGTGCAAATTATATGCGAGAAAATAAGTTACTTGTCTGCTCTTCTACGTAGAATGTATAGGAAATGCAAACTTTCTATGTCTTGGTTCTTTTATTGGAAGAATAGAAAATGAACTGTGAGACCAGAAAAGATGTTATATCTATAGCTTGTGATAGAAATTTTAAAAAAACAATTACAGTGTCCCTTTAACTTGTGCCTTCTGTTGATATCATTGTAACCATCAATTGGTTGATAAAGACATCAAGATACTTACAAATCAGTCACTTTCTTGTAGTTATCATACATGTTCTTTCCTTGATTATGATTAACATAATTCATGATTTTGCCTAATGTATTGATTTTGATGATGTTAATAAATTCTTTGATCCTCCTTCACAACACTGATTCTGGTTAGCTATGAGTTATGAAGCTTATTCATAAAATACGTAAACCAGCATGAAGTCAAAAGGAAAACGGTTTAGCTGCTTGGATTGTTTTGGGTCATTTTGTTACAACATCTTTCACACCTTTATGTTGCTTGTTGGGTTCTGTATATTTTTCATCTAACATTATTGCAGTTCTTTTGCAATACTTGCCTTGATTTTTGTTTTGTGGTTTATTTTGCTTATGGAGGCTGCTTTTGCTTTTTTTTTTAAAGCTTTTAAAAAAAACTCCTTACAATCTAGGAGTTGTCTTTTTCTGGCATAATGTCCATTGCTGGTAATGGATGTATTAAAACTATAAATGCCAGTGAGTTTAACTGGTATTTGCTGAGCATGCATTTTATATTTTACTTAGATTTGTTAACCACTAACAGCTTAACACATTTACTATAAGGCTCTATTCAGCAGAAATTCCACATATGAATTTCTGCAATTCAGAATTTGCAGTGTTATGATGCTATGCCATCAATGAGTCCTTTAGGGTATTTTATGGCTTGGTTTAATTTGGTACACCTAATATTATCGAGTTTTTTGGGTGCCTACCTTGTTCAGAAACTTTGTTGAGCTTAATCTTGAAAAATACACCCCCACTGTCCTGATGTGTCTTATGAATTAATGTGTTCCTCTGTTTCTGAAGCTAATTAAATGCATGCACTCTGTAATAAGTAATCTCATTAATTTATAAATCTGAATTTCACAGCAGTTTAGTCTTTCGGATTTTCCCTCCCTCATTTTATTTCCTGATTTTCTAATGATTCAAATTATTTTATTTGGAGTTATTTAAAATGTAAAATGAAATAAGAAATTCCAAATCCATTGCCTCTAGTGTCCTTGTTATTAATAAAGTAATTTTGAAAGTTACTAGGAGATACTTACAGCACTAATAGAATTCATCTACCGCTACTGTATTTGTTGAAATTAACAAATTAGGAATTGAAATAATGATAACAGTTAGAGTCTGTCACAGGGATATTCTATGAAGAGTACAGGCATGCTAGCAAGTCACCAAGAGGTAATGTAGGTCATGGATTCATGGTGCTCTCTTTATTCCCTGGTGGGTGCCCAGTACAAACTCTTCCTTAGCCACGAGCGCCATGCTGCACGTTGGTGACTGAAATGAGCCATTTCCCATTTGCCATGCTGTGAAAGCTCACACCTTTGCAGTGGCCCCACGGTACCTGATGCAGTTTGTTCATACCCTCCCTTACCTTCTGATACTATATTAAATTTGATAATGCTCCTGAGAGTGCTCTGAGTCCTAAACCTGGCAGTATTTATGGTCTTTGTAAACTCTCTGTGCTGGGTTTCAGTGCACGTTGCCTTTAGTTATCCTCAAAGCAGGCTTAGTGTGTGGGGAGAACACCCTAGCCTTGCTGAAAGGAGGAAACCTAGTGGTCTGGACCAGTGCACATAGCACATCAGTGAGCTGTAAGAGTCAGTGTAGACTGACTTTCATACACAGGAGTGTACGAAAGGGTTGGGGTTTTTTTCTGGTATATATATAGTTAGCTTTGTCCCACAAATCTGTTGGGATGCTGTTTCAGCACTAAGCCCAGCAGGCCATTTTTTTACACACTGTAGTGTAGGCAAAATTCTGAGTTTGTTCAGCAGACAGTAACGCTGGGTCAGTATTGTAAAACACTTTGTGTACTTTTTTTGACTAGTATTTACACAGACTAATTCTAGCAAGTTTGTCAGAAAGTTGATAAATTCTTGGATGAATCTGAGTTGTGGTATCTTTACTACCTCTTCTGGAGGGAGGAAGGAACATTTTAAAAAGCTGGAGAAATGGGAGAGAATAGTGTCTGTCATTCTGCACCACTGTTGGCTGGAAAAAGAGTATTTTTTTTTTCCTCACAGATTACCTATAGTGTCTGTTACCACAAAACCTTGAAAGTTGAAGGAACGTTTTCTGCCACTACAGCAAACCCTTTATTTCTACTGAATAGAGTCCTTGCTAGACAGCTATCTGTTGGTTTTGAGCTTTTTTTCATCTAACATGCATGTGCCTTCCATTCTCATGTTTGTTATGTTTTGCTGTCTCACATTGCTTTATTTAGATGCCATCTAACAACAGTATCAGAAAACAAATAGAAACACTGCAGGTGAGTTAATATATTGTTGTAACTCAGTGAAATGTTGCTTTGTCTCATGTAAATACTTTTGTTTTGGTTTTTTATGTTATTTGTTGTATTTTGTGCTTTCCTTTCTTTGTAAAAGTGCTGTTAGTACTGTTGGAAGCAATAGGACTAAGAATAGCTAATGTTTCAAAGATGTTTTTCTCTTGCCAGGGAGTAAAGGAGAAAGATCAGAAAATTGTCTAATACCAGTTTTTCCTTGGGGGTGAAAGTATGGCTTTGTGAGATTGATTATTAATATGACAGCTGGTTTCCCTGAACAGCAGTGCATGTTTCCTCTGGAAGTAACTACCTATTAAGATGTATGGGTTTTTCTGTTACTTCATTTCAAAAAGTGTCTTCTTGCATGTGAGCAAACTGAAAACATTTTCACAATAAAAAAATGTGAAACTGATTTACTGTAACAACTTGCAGTGCACTAACTTGAAAGACTTTTACACTGTTGGTTTTGCAGGTTTTAAAAAGTAGAAATTGTTTTAGTTCAGAACAGAAGAAAAGTTTAACATCAGTATTAAAAAGTACTTTCTTCAGTAAGTGACTACATTTGACTAACATGGAAAAAATGCTATTTTGTTTCTTGCCATCATTGAGATGTGTTTCATTGACTCATTTTAATGTGTTATGTAAAACCACTGTACTTTGCTCTTATGGTTTTGGTTTTGTAACAGATACTGTTCCTGACAACTTTTTTCATGGTCTGCTGATACCATAATTTATGTTTAAAAGTTTTAGGATTTTAAACAAAACTATGTTAAAAAAAACGAAACAAAACAACAACCATATAGAGTACTTTAAAATCTGACAGACATAATCTGAAAAAGACTAAAATTCTGCCAGGTTGTTGAATTACATAGCCATCTATTCCTTGTTCTAGTTGCTCTGATGTCTGAGAGAAAATAAATACTGCCATCTTAACACCAGGTGTACATGCAGTGTTGTAATTCAGATCTCAAAAGCAATTTTCTTCTAGAATATTTGTTTAGCTCTTTATTGTAGGAAGTGATAATGAAAATTTGCAATGCTTAAAATAATAAAAGTACTGCAGAATTTATTTCCTAACTCCTTTTAAAAGGTGAATACCTCTATATATGCTCTTTTTTTTCCTTTATAACAAGGAAACTTTGTCATAACTACTCAAAAGTAGCTCTATTGGATGATACACCTGCTAACAGATGAAACATTGTTTACACATTATTAAACTATCTGCTACCTCTACAGTTTTTTTATTAGATGATTGAAAGCCAACAGTAATTTTTTGTTTACTTCTGGACTTGTAAATTAAGCTCCCCTGTAGAATATCAGAAATTAGAAAATTGAAGCATTACTCATTTTGAGATGCATATCAGATAGACTTTGATGAGACTTGTACCAATGAATTCTCCAACCTGCTTTGACAGTCAGTAATTGTTGGCCTGTAAATTAAATACCATGAGTAATAATATTGTGGGATTTTTGCTGTTTACACTGATTAGAATCAAAGTTACCACAGTCTCACCCTCTGATACAGTTACATTTCCTTCTTCCTCACAGTAGCACTGCAGGTAAATTAACTGAACAGTGAGATATTTATCAGTATGAATAGTAAACAGGGACAGGTGTAACTTCTTACTGGATAGATTTAGTCCAGATCACTTCCCTAAATTTACCCACTGCCTAGTTAATAGGTGCTAATTCAAAGGTGGTGGCATCTGATG